>PVIH01018603.1:0-37970 GCA_004025045.1 Sigmodon hispidus
AATCAATCTCCCCAAGGACCCAGCAATACCACTTCTGGGTATATACCCTAAAGAGGCACATTCACACTCCAAAGGTATTAGCTCAACTATGTTCATAGCAGCAATATTTGTAATAGCAAGAACCTGGAAACAACCTAGATGTCCCTCAACTGAAGAATGGATTAACAAACTGTGGTACATCTACACAATGGAATACTACTCAGCAGTAAGAAAAATGATATCCTAAAATTCACATGCAAATGGATGGATTCGGGGAATATCCTCCTGAGTGAAGTCTCACAAACTCAGAGAGATAAGCAGGGGATGTACTCACTCACTGGTGGTCTCTAAACAAACAAGAAAAAAAACCAAACATGCCCAAGCGGCAAACCACAACCATTGAACAGCTTGGGATCAGAAACACCCTGGACTGACCCTTCAAAACCCAGCCAACTATAGGAACACCTGACTCACTCTTGAGGAAGGGGGGACAGAACTGGATTTGGCCAGAAGTGGAGACTGATCTAAGCATTATTGGGTCCATGAGACCATAGGACTGTCTGCTCCCTGCCCAGGGAGGGGATGGAGAGTTGCAGAGAAGAAAAATGACCAGATGTGTTGGGAGGGGGAAGAGACCTTGAATAAGGATATACAGGGATGGTAAAAAAATTCAGAGGGAAAGCTGAACACAAAGAAAATATATGTGTAGCAATCTTATTTGTATTTCCACCCTTGATAAGCCATGCTTATAATCCTTATCCTCTGTATAGTTATTGTTAACTCTTCCGCATTTTAAATTCTTTTTACTTTTTTTCTTTTTTTTGATAAATACGAAATAAAGAAGGAAAAAACAAACAAACAAAAAAAAGAGTGATGTTGCTTTCTCTCCTCCTTTGAACACTTGTGTTTTTGTCTTCAGTGTCAATAGTCATGTTTGCATAAAAAGAGCATTAAGAGAAATGTTGCCTCCACTCCTAGGTTGCACACGTCTTTCTCTTCAACATCAATACACATGTTTTCTTACCAAGAGCGTTAGAGATGTTGAGCCCTCTCCTTGTTTAAACACAGGTATTTTTATCTTCAGCGCCCATACACATGTTTTCTTACACAGAGAATTAAGAGAGTTGTTTCTTCCTCTTCTTAATCTAACACATTTGTTTTTCTCCAAAACTTCAATACTCATATTTTCTTACACAGAGCATTCAGAGAGATGTTGCTTTCTGTCCTCATTTGAACACATATGTTTTTTTCTTCACTGTCCATACACATACATTCTTACACAGGGCATTAACAGAGATGTTGCTTCCTTGCTTATTTGGAACTCATGTGTTTTCTCTTCTGCATCAATACACACATTTTCTTACACAGAGCATTAAGAAACATGTTACTTCCGATACATTCCACTTTGACCGGCCACTTCCACTTTGATTGGTCACAACCACTTTGACTTAACATGACCACACCAAGTCATGCACACTATGATTGGCCAATGTCACTTTGTATGTCCATGGCCACACCGGGTCATGGCCAATTTTTCTGTTCATGCCGACACCAAGCCATGTGAACTTTGACTGAATAAGGCCATTTTGACTGGCCACAGACATTTTGACTGACCACGGCCACAACATGCCACTTACACATTGACTGACCATGCTCACACCAGGCCATGAATACTTAAATTAAATAAGCCCACTTTCGCCAAGTCCAGTTTGACTTACCATGCACACAGAATACCATGCCCACTTTGACCAGCCATGCCAAATTTGACTGGCCATTAACACTTTGAATGACCACTCCCATACAATGCCACCCACACTTTGACTGACCATGTACAAGTAATAGAACATGCACACTTTGACTGGCCACAGGCACTGTGAATGACCACGACCACAAAAGGCTACACCCACTGTGATTGAACACGCCCACACTAGGCCAAAACCACTTTAAATGACCAAGCCCATTTCAAGTGGCTATGCAAACTTTGACTAACACGGCTACAGGAGGCCACAGCCACTTTGTCTGACCATGCCCACACCAAGCCATGCTTAATTTGACTGCACATGGCCACTGTGACTGGACATGGAGTATTTGACTGACCATGGCCACAAGATCCTACACACACATTGACTGAATATGCTCACACCAGGGCACGAAAACTTTAATTAAACTAGCCACTATGACTGGCCACACTCACTTTTCATTATGCTCGCCCTCTTTGACAGAGTACACCCACTTTGACGCATGACACCAATCACACCAACATTGACGGAACACACCCACTTAGACTGTCCATGCCCACAATAGCTGACCATGCCCTCTTCTGGTCTCATTTGAACACATGTGTTTTTCACTTCAGCAGGAAAACACACATTTTCTTCCACAGAGCATTAAGAGGGATGTTGTTTCCTCTCCTCCTTTGAACACATGTGTTTTTCTCTTCAGAGTCAATTCTCACATTTGTTTACAAAGAGCATTAATAGAGATGTTGCTTCATTTCCTTCCTTGAACATATGTGTTTTTGTCTTCAGTGTCTATACACACGTTTTCTTACACAGAGCATTAAGAGAGATGTTGTGCCCTCTCCTTGTTTAAACACAGGTGTTTTGATCTTCAGCAACCATGCACATGTTTTCCTTCACAGAGCATTAAGAGAGGTGTTACTTCCTCTCCTTTATCTAACACATGTATTTTTCTCCTAAACATCAATACACATATTTTCTTACAAAAAACATTAAAGGAGATGTTGCTTTCTGTCCTCGTTTGATCACTTATAATTTTTTATTCAGCCTTCATACACACACTTTCTTACACAGAGCATTAAGATAGATGTTTCTTCTTGCATCATTTGAACACATGTGTTTTTCTGCTCTGCATCAATACACACTCTCTTACATGGAGCATAAAAAGAGATGTAGCTTCCTCTCCTCATTTGAACACATGTATTTTATTTTCAATGTCAATACACATGTTTTCTTACACAGAGCAATAATACAGATGTTGCTTCCTCTCTTCATTTGAACACATGCATTTTACTCTTCAGCATCAGTACAAACATTTTTTTACATACAGCATTAAGAGAGATGTTTGCTTACAAAGAGCATTAAGAGACATGTTGCCTCCAGTCCTAGTTTGCACATGTCTTTTTCTCTTTAGCATCAATACACAGGTTTACTTACATAGAGCATTAAGACAGAGGTTGCTTCCTTTCCTTGTTTGAACAAATGTGTTTTTGTCTTCAGCATCAGTACAAACATTTTCTTAAACATAGCATTAAGAGAGATGTTGCTTCCTCTCCTTCTTTGAACACATGTGTTTTTCTCTCCAGCATCTATACACATGTAGTCTTACATAGAACATTAATATAGATGTGGCTTATACTCCTTGTTTGAACACAATAGTTTTTCTTATCAGCGTCCATACTCACGTTTTCTTACAAACAGCAATAAGAGAGATGTTGCTTTCTTTCCTTCTTTGAACACATGTGTTTTTGTCTTCAGTGTCCATACACATGTTTTCTTACACAGAGCATTAAGAGAGATGTTCCTTTTCTCCTCATTTGCACAGATATGTTTTTTTCTTCAGCGTCCAAAAACACACTCTCTTACACAGAGCATTAAGAGGGATGTTGCTTCCTTGCTTCTTTTGAACAAATGTGTTTTTTTCTTCTGTATCGATACACACATTTTCTTACAAAGTGTTAAGAAACATGTTACTTCCTATACTTTCCACTTTGGCAGGCCATGCCCACTTTGATTGGCCACAAACGCTTTGACTAAACATGACCACATCAAGCCACGCACACTTTGACTGGCCACAGCCACTTTGAATGTCCATGAGCACACCGGGTCATGGCCACTTTGACAGAAAATGACCACACCAAGCCATGCTTACTTTGACTGAGTAAGGCCACTTTGACTGGCCACGGACAATTTGACTGACCACGGCCACAACATGCCACTCACACATTGTCTGACCATGCTCCCACCAGGCCATGAATAATTTAAACAAGCCCCATTTGGCCACATCCAATTTAACTGACCATGTCCACACAATACCATGCACACTTTTACTGACCACACCCACACAATACCACACACACTTTGACCAACCACGCACAAGTGATCGAACATGCATACTTTGACTGGCAATGGACACTGGGAAAGGACACAATCACAACAGGCCACAACCACTTTGATTGATCACACCAACACTTCTTTTGCTCTTCAGCATCAATACATATGTTTTCAGACACAGAGCATTAAGAGAGATGTTGAGTCCTCTACATGTTTAAACACATGTGTTTTTCTCTTCAGGGTCAATGCAAATGTTTTCTTACATAGATCATTAAGAGAGATGTTGCCCCCTCTCCTTGTTTGAACACATGTGTTTTTGTCTTTAGTGTCCATACACACATTTTCTTACACAGAGCATTAAGAGAGATGTTGTGTCCTCACCTTGTTTAAACACAGGTGTTTTCATCATCAGCGACCATGCACATGTTTTTGTACACAGAGCATTAAGAGAGGTGTAGCTTCCTCTCTTTAATCTAACATGTGTTTTTCTCCAAAACAGTAATACACATATTTACTTACACAGAGCATTAAAAGAGATCTTCTTTTCAGTCCTTGTTTGAGCACTTATATTTTTTTATTCAGCCTCCATACACACACTTTCTTACGCAGAGCATTAAGATAGATGTTGTTTCCTTGCTTCGTTTGAACACATGTGTTTTTGTGCTCTGCATCAATACACACTCTCTTCCACGGAGCATAAAAAGAGATGTTGCTTCCTCTCCTCGTTTTAACACATGTATTTTATTTTAAATGTCAATACACATGTTTTCTTAAACAGAGCAATGAGAGAGATTTTGCTTTCTCTAATTTTTGAACACATGTATTTTTCTCTTCAGCATCAGTACAAACTTATTTTCCACACAGCATTAAGAGAGATGTTGCTTCCTCTCCTCCTTTGAACACATGTGTTTTTCTCTTCAATGTCAATACTCATGTTTGCTTATGAAGAGCATTAAGAGAAATGTTGCCTACACTCCTAGTCTGCACACATCTTTTTCTCTTCAGCATCAATACACACAATTTCTTAAACAGAGCATTAAGAGAGATGTTGAGTCTTCTACTTCTTTAAACACATGTGTTTTTCTCTTCAGAGACAATACAAATGTTTTCTTTCATAGAGCATTAAGAGAGATGTTGCTTCCTTTCCTTGTTTGAACAAATGTGTTTTTGTCTTCAGCATCAGTATAAACATTTTCTTATTCACAGCATTAAGAGAGATGTTGCTTCCTCTCCTCATTTGAACACATGTATGCTTAATCTAACACATGTGTTTTTCTCCTAAACATCAATACACATGTTTTCTTACACAGAGCATTAGGAGAGATGTTGATTCCTTTCCTTTTTTAAGCAATGGCTTTTTTTATCTTCCACACCCATACACATATTTTCCTACACAGAGCATTAGGACAGTTGTTGCTTCCTCTCCTTAATCTAACACATAAGTTTTTCTCCTAAACATCAATACACATGTTTTCTTACATAGAGCATTAAGAGAGATGTTGCTTTCTGTCCTTGTTTGAGCACATATGATTTTATCTTCGGCATCCATACACACATATTCTGACACAGAGCATTAAGAGAGATATTGCTTCTTTGCTTCATTTGAACACATGTGTTTTTCATTCTGCATCAATACATGCTTTCTTACATAGAGCATTTAGAAAGATGTTGCTTCCTCTCCTTGTTTAAACACATGTGTTTTTTTCTTCAGTGTCAATACACACATTTTCTTACAGAGAGCATTAAGGAACATGTTGCTTCCTATACTCTCAACTTTGATGGGCCATGACAACTTTGATTGGCGACACCCACTTTGACTTACCACACCCACACCAAGCCATGCCCACTTTGAATGACCCTGTCCACACCGGACCACAGCTACTTTTTCTGACCATACCCACACCAAGACACACTTACTTTGATTGAATAAGGCCACTTTGACTGGCCATGGACACTTTGATTGACCACAGCCACAACATGCCATGCACACATTGACTGACCACACCCATACCAGGTTACGAATACTTTAATTAAACAAGCCCACTTTGGCCAAGTCCAGTTTGACTGACCATGCAAACACAATACCACACACACTTTGACCAGAAATGCCAACTTTGACTGGCCACTCCCACTTTGACTGACTTCGCCCACTTTGACTGTGTATGGCCACTTTGACCACAGCCACAACATGCCATGCTTTTTTTAATTGACCACTCCAACTTTGACTGACCATGCCCACACCAAACCACACCCACTTTTACTTTCCACAGCCACTATGAATGACCAAGCCCACATAATACCACAGCCACGTTGACCAGCCACGAAATCTTTGACTGGCCACAATCACTTTGACTGACCACTCCCACACAATACTATGAAAAATTTAACCAACCATGCACAAATGACCGAACATGCCCTCTTTGACTGGCCATGCCCATGTTTACAGACCTTACCCACTTTGACTGACCATACAAACTTTGACAGGTCATGCCCACTTTGGTGGTCCATGCCCACACCAAGTCATGCCAACATGGACTTTTCATGCTCATAGTGACTGACCACACCTACTTGCTCCACGTGAACAGTGACTGACCACACCCACTTTAACTGGCTACGCCAATGTTGACTCAATATGCCCACACCAAGCCATGCCCATTTTTACTGGCCACGGCCAGTATGAATGACAACGACCAAAACAGGCCACACCCACTTGCATTTATCATACCCACACCAGGCCACAACAACTTTAATTGATCAAGCCCATTTCAACTGGCCATGCACACTTAGACTGACAAAGGCTACAACTGGCCACAGCCCCTTTGTCTGACCATACCCACACTAATCCATGCTTACTTGAACTGCACATGGCCACTGTGACTGGACATGGACACTTTGACTGACAATGGCCACAAAATGACATGCCCACATTGACTGAATGTGCTTACACCAAGCCACAAATACTTTAATTAAATAATCCCACTATGACTGTCCATAGTTTGACTGGCCACACACATTTTTCATGTCCAAAACCACTTTGACAGAGCACACTCACTTTGATGTAAAACACCCACACCAAGCAATGCCAACTTTGACTGAACACACCAATTAAGACTGACCATGCCCACAATGGCTGACCATGCCCTATTTTGGCCTCCTTGAACACATGTGTTTTTCACTTCAGCAAGAAAACACACGTTTTATTTAAAGAGCGTTGATAGAAATGATGCTTCTTCTATTGTTTTAACAGATGTGTTTTTTCATCAACATCAATAGTCATGTTTTGCTACCCAGAGCATTAAGGGAGATGGTGCTTCCTCTCCTCCTTTGAACACATGTGTTTTTCTTTTCAGTGTTAATACACAACTTTTCTTATACAGAGCATAAAAAAATGTTGCTTCCTCTCCTCGTTTGAACACATGTATTTTATTTTAAATGTCAATACACATGTCTTCTTACACAGAGCAATGAGAGAGATGTTGCTTTCTCTCCACATTTGAACACATGCATTTTTCTCTTCAGTATCAGTACAAACATTTTCTTAAACACAGCATTAAGAGAGATGTTGCTTCCTCCCCTCCTTTGAACACAAGTGTTTTTCTCTTCAGTGACAATACTCACATGTGCTTACAAAGAGCATTGACATTGAAAATAAAATACATGTGTTCAAACGAGGAGTGGAAGCAACATCTCTCTTAATGCTCTATGTATGAAAACATGTGTAGATGATGAAGAAAAAACACATGAGTTTAAACCAAGAGAGTAGGCAACATCTCTCTTAATGCTCTATGTAATAAAATGTGTGCATTGACGCTGAAGAGAAAAACCCATATTTTTAAAAAAGTTCAGGACTCAATATCTCTCTTAATGCTCTGTATAAGAAAACCTGTGTATTGACGCTGAAGAGAAAAAGATGTGTGCAAACTATGAGTGGAGGCAACATCTGTCTTAATGCTATTTGTAAGCACACATGAGTAATGTCGCTGAAGAGAAAAACACATGTGTTCAAAGGAGGAGAGGAAGCAACATATCTCTAAATGCTGTGTGTAAGAAAATGTTTGTCCTGATACTGAAGAAAAAAATGCATGTGTTCAAATGAGGAGAGAAAGCAACATCTCTCTTATTGCTCTGTGTAAGAAAACATGTGTATTGACATTGAAAATAAAATAAATGTGTTTAAATGAAGAGAGGAAGCAACATCTCTTTTTATGCTCTCTTTCAGAAAAATTATGCAGTAATGCTGAAGAGAAAAACACAAGTGTTCAAAGGAGGAGAGGAAGCACCATCTCCCTTTTTGCTCTCCATAGCAAAATGTGACTATTGATGTTGAAGAAAAAACACAACTGTTCAAACGATAGAGGAAGCAACATCTCTATTAATGCTCTGTGGAAGAGAACGTTTGTTTTCCCACTGAAGTGAAAAACACTTGTGTTCAAATGAGGTCAGAAGAGGGCAGGGTCAGCCATTGTGGGCATGGTCAATCTAAGTGGATGTGCTCTGTCAAAGTGGCTGTGTACATGAAAATTGTGTGTGGCCAGTTAAACTTGACGTGGCATGTAATAGTGGACTTATTTAATTAAAGTATTCGTGGCCTAGTATGAGCATATTCTGTCAATGTGGGTGTGGCATGTTGTGGCCATGGTCAGTCAAAATGTCAATGTCCAGTCAAAGTGGCCATGTACAATCAAAGTGAGTGTGGCTTGGTGTGGGCGTTGTCAGACAAAGTGGCTGTGGCCAGTTGTAGCCTTTGTCAGTCAAAGTGTGCATGGCCAGTTGAAATGGGCTTGGTCAATTAAAGTGGTTGTGGCCTGGTATGGGCATGATCAATCAAAGTTGATGTTGCCTGTTGTGGTCTTGGTCATTCATAGTGGCCGTGGCCAGTCAAAGTGGGCATGGTTTGGTGTGGGCATGGTCAGTCAAAGTGGATGTGCTCAATCAAAATATGTGTGTCATGTTTTAGCCGTGGTCACAGAGGCCGTGGACAGTCAAAGTGGGAAAGTTTAGTCAAAGTGGGCGTCCCTTGGTGTGGCAATGTTCAGTCAACATTGACGGGGCCAGGTAAAGTAGGTGTTGTCAGTCACTGTTCATGTGGACAGTCAAAGTAGGCATGGTCAGTAACTGTGTGCATGACCAGTCCATTTTGTCATGGCTTGGTATGGGCGTGGACTACCAAAGTGGGCATGATCAGTCAAAGATTGTATGGTCAGTCAAACTGGGTGTGGTCTGTCAACATGGGCATGGCTAGTCAAAGTGGGCATGTTCGGTCACTTGTCCTTGGTTGGTCAAAGTGTGCATGGTATTGTGTGGGTGTGGTAAGTCAAAGTGATCATGGCCAGTCAAATTTGGCATGGCTGATCAAAGTGGGTGTGGTATTGTGTGGAAGTTGTCATTCATAGTGGCTGTGGAAAGTGAAAGTGGGCATGGTTTGGAATGGGCATGGTCAGTCAAAGTGAGTGTGGTCAATCAAAGAAAGTGTGAAATGTTGTGGCCGTGGTCAAAGTGGCCGTGGACAAGCAAATTACGTGAGTTCTGGCAATCTAAGAATTATTTCGTGTGGGCATGGTCAGACAAAATGGTAATGATCCGGTGAGGGCCTGGTCATTCATCTTGGCCTGGGTCAGTAAAAGTGGGTGTGGCTTGGTGTGGGTGTGTTATGTCAAAGTGGGTGTGGCCAATCAAAGTTGTCATGGCCTGTCAAAATGGAGAGTATTAAGAAGTAACATGTTTCTTAATGCTCTGTGTAAGAAAATGTTTGTATTGACACTAAAGATAAAAACACTTGTGTTTAAACAAGGAGAGGAAGCAACATCACCCTAAATGCTTTGTGTAAGAGAGGGTGTATTGATGCAGAACAGAAAAACACATCTGTTCAAAAGAAGCAAGGAAGCAACATCTATCTTAATGACCTGTGTAAGAAAGTATGTGTATGCACGCAGAATAAAAAATCATAAGTGATCAAACTAGGAAAAAAAGCAACATCTCTCTTAATGCTCTGTGTAAGAAAACATGTGTTTTGATGTTTAGGAGAAATATACATGTGTTAGATTAAGGAGAGGAAGCAACATCTCTCTTAATACTCTGTGTTAAAAAAAAACTTGTGTATTGATGATGAAGAGAAAAAGATGTGTGTTCAAAGGAGGAAAGGAAGCATCATCTCCCTTAATGCTGTATGTAAAAAATGTTTGTACTTATTCTGAAGAAAAAAAAAGCATGTGTTCAATCAAGGAGAGGAAGCAACTTCTCTCTTATTGCTCTGTGTAACAAAACATTTGTATTGACATTGAAAATAAAATTTATGTGTTCTAAAGAGGAGAGGAAGCAACATCCATTTTTATGTTCTGTGTAAGAAAAGTTGTGTATTAACTCTGATCTGAAAAGCACATGTGTTCAAAGGAGGAGAGGAAGCACCATCTCCCTTAATGCTCTGGGTAGCAAAACTATTGACATTGAAGAAAAAAACACATCTGTTCAAACGATAGAGGAAGCAACATCCCTATTAATGCTCTGTGGAAGAAAAAGTGTGTTTTCCAACAGAAGTGAAAAGCACATGTGTTCAAATGAGGCCAGAAGAGGGTGTGGTCAGCCATTGTGGGCATGGTCAGTCTAAGTGGGTGTGTTCAGTCAAATTTGGTGTGGATTGGTGAGGGCATGGTCAGACAAAGTGGCCATGACCTGGTGTGGCCATGGACATTCAAAGTGGCTGTGGCCAGTCAAAGTGTGCGTGGCTTGGTGTGGTCTTGAAAAGTCAAAGTTGTTGTGGCCAATCAAAGTGGGTGTGGCCTGTCAAAGTGGAAAGTATTGGAAGTAATGTATTTTATAATGCTCTGTGTAAGAAAATGTGTGTATCGATGCAGAAGAGAAAAAAACATGTGTTCAAACGAAGCAAGGAAGCAACATCTCTCTTAATGCTCTGTGTAAGAAAGTGTGTGTATGGATGCCGAAGAAAAACAGCATATATGTTCAAACAAAGAGAAAAGGAACATCTCTCTTAATTCTCTGTGTAAGAAATCATGTATATTGATGATTAGGAGAAAAACGCATGTGTTAGATTAAGGAGAGGAAGCAACATCTCTCTAAATGCTCTGTGTAAGGAAAAATGTGTATAGGCAGTGAAGATAAAAACACCTGTGTTTATACAAGGAGAGGGCTCCACATCTCCCTTAATGCTCTGTGTAAGAAAATATGTGTATGAATGCTGAAGACAAAAACACATATGTTCAAACAAGGAAAGGAAGCAACAACTCTCTTAATGCTCAGTGTAAGAAAACTTGTGTATGGATGCTGACAAGTAAAAAAATTTGTTCAAATGAGTAGTGGAAGGAACATCTCTACTAATGCTCTATGTAAGAAAACATGTATATAGACACTGAAGACAAAAATACATGTTTTCAAATGAGGAGAAGAAACAACATCTCTCTTAATGCTCTGTGTAAGAAAATGTGTGCATTGACGCTGGAGAGAAAACACATGCATTTAAACATGTAGAGGACTCAACATCTCTCTTAATGCTCTTTGTAAACTAATGTGAGTATTGACGCTGAAGAGAAAAACACATGTGTACAAAGGAGGACAGGAAGCATCATCTCTCTTAATGCTGTGTGTAAGTAAATGTTTGTACTGATGCTGAAGAGAAAAAAGAATGTGTTCAATCAAGGAGAGAAAGCAACTTCTCTCTTATTGCTCTGTGTAACAAAACTTTTGTATTGTCATTGATAATAAATTACATGTGTTCAAATGAGGAGAGGAAGCAACATCCATTTTTATGCTCTGTGTAAGAAAAGTTGTGTATTAACACTGAAGAGAAAAGCACATGTGTTCAAAGAGGAGAGGAAGCACCATCTCCCTTAATGCTCTGGGTTAATACATGACTACTGACATTGAAGAAATAAACACATCTGTTCAAATGATAGAGGAAGCAACATCTATATTAATGTTCTGTGGAAGAAAACGTGTGTTTTCTCACTGAAGTAAAAAAAAACATGTTTTCAAATGAGGCCAGAAGAGCATGTGGTCAGCCATTGCAGGCATGGTCAGTCTAAGTGGATGTGTTCAGTCAAATTTGACATGCCTTAGTGTGGGAGTCGTGCGTTAAAGTGGTTGCACTCTGTCAAAGTGGGCGTGGACATAAAAAGTGTGTGTGGCTAGTCATAATGGCTTGTTTAATTAAATTATTCCTGGCCTGGTTTGAGCATATTCAGTCAATGTGGGCATAGGATCTTGTGACCATGGTCAGTCAAATGGTCCATGTCCAGTCATAGTGGTCTGTGCAGTCAAAGTAAGCATGCCTTGGTGTGGGTGTGGTCAGACAAAGTGACTGTGCCCTCTGTAGCCATGGTCAGTCAAAGTGTCCATGGCCAGTCAAAATGGGTTTGGTTAATTAAAGTGGTTTTGGCCTGGTGTGGGCTTGATCAATCAAAGTGGGTGTGGCCTGTTGTGGTCGTGGTCATTCCCAGTGTCCGTGGCCAGTCAAAGTGTGCATGTTCGATCACTTGTACATGGTCAGTCAAAGTGTGTGTAATGTGTGGGCATGGTCAGTCAAACTTGGCATGGCCAGTCAAAGTGGGCATGGTTTGTGAGGGCATGGTCAGTCAAACTGGTCGTGGCCAAAGTGGGCTTGTTTAATTAAAGTATTCATGGCCTCGTGTGATTATGGTCAGTCAATGTTTGAGTGGCATGTTGTGGCTGTGGTCAGTCAAACTGTTTGTGGCCAGTCAAAGTGGCCTATTCAGTCAAAGTAAGCATGACTTTGTGTGGGCAGAGTCAGACAAAGTCGCCGTGACACGGTGTGGCCATGGATATTCAAAGGGACTGTGGTCAGTCAAAGTGTGCATGGCTTGGTGTGGTCGTGTGAAGTCAAAGTGATTTTGACCAATCAAAGAGGGCATGGCCTGTCAAAGTGGAAAGTATAGGAAGTAACATGTTTCTTAATGCTCTGTGTAAGATAATGTGTGTATCAATTCAGAAGAGAAAAGCACATGTGTTCAGACAAAGCAAGGAAGCAACATCTCTCTTAATGCTCTGTATAAGAAAGTGTGTGTATGGACACTGAAGAAAAAACATATGTGTGCAAACTAGGAGAAAATGAATATCTCTCTTAATGCTCTGTGTAAGAAATCAGGTATATGGGTGCTAAAAATAAAAATGCCTGTGTTTAAGCAAGGAGAGGGCTCAACATCTGTCTTAATGGTCTGTGTAAGAAAACATGTGTATGGACACAAAATACAAAAACACATGTGTTCAAAGAAGGAAAGGAAGCAACATCTCTCTTAATGCTTTTTTTAAGAAAACGTATGTATGAACGCTGATGAGAAAAAAAATGTGTTCAAACAAGAAGTATAAGCCACATCTCTCTTAATGTTCTATGTTAGAAAACATGTGTATAGACGCTGAAGATAAAAACACATGTGTTCAAAGGAGGAGAGGAAACAACATCTCTCTTACTGCTCCGTGTAAGAATACATGTGTATTGACGCTGAAGAGTAAAGATGTGTGCAAACTAGGAGTGGAGGCAACATCTCTCCTAATGCTCTTTGTAAACAAATGTGAGTATTAATGCTGAAGAGAAAAACACATGTATACAAAGGAGGAGAGGAAGCATCATCTCTCTTAATGCTGTGCATAAGTAAAAGTTTCTACTGATGCCGAAGAGAAAAAAGAATGTGTTCAATCAAGGAGAGAAAGCAACTTCTCTCTTATTGCTATGTGTAATAAAACATTTGTATTGAGATTGAAAATAAAATACATGTGTTCAAATGAAAAGAGGAAACAACATCCATTTTTATGCTCTGTGTAAGAAAAGTTGTGTATTAACGCTGAAGAGAAAAGCACATGTGTTCAAAGAGGAGAGGAAGCACCATCTCCATTTTTGCTCTGCGTAGCAATACATGACTATTGACATTAAAGAAATAAACACATCTGTTCAAACGACAGAGGAATCAACATCTCTATTAATGCTCTGTGGAAGAAAACGTGTGTTTTCCCGCTGAAGTGAAAAACACATGTGTTCAAATGAGGCCAGAAGAGGGCGTGGTCAGCCATTGTGGGCATGGTAAGTATAAGTGGGTGTGATCAGTCAATGTTGATGTGGCTTGGTGTGGGCATCGTGGGTCAAAGTGGTTGTGCTCTGTCAATGTGGGCGTGGGCATGAAAAGAGTGTGTGGCCAGTCATAGTGGCTTGTTTAATTAAATTATTCCTGGCCTGGTTTGAGCATATTCAGTCAATGTGTGCATAGGATCTTGTGGCCATGGTCAGTCAAATTGTCCATGTTCAGTCACAGTGGCCTGTGCAGTCAAAGTAAGCATGCCTTGGTGTGGGTGTGGTCAAACAAAGTGGCTGTGCCCTCTGTAGCCAGGGACAGTCAAAGAGTGCATGTCCAGTCAAAATGGGCTTGGTCAATTAAAGTGGTTTTGGCCTGGTGTGGGCTTGATCAATCAAAGTGGGTGTGGCTTGTTGTGGCCGTGTTAATTCCCAGTGTCCATGGCCAGTCAAAGTGTGCATGTTCTATAACTTGTACATGGTCAGTCAAAGTGTGTGTATTGTGTGGGCGTGATCAGTCAAAGTTGGTGTGGTCAGTCAAAGTGGGCATGGTATTGTGTGGGCACGATCAGTCAAATTGGACGTGGCCAAAGTGGGCTTGTTTAATTAAAGTATTCCTGGCCTGGTGTGAGTATGTTCAGTCAATGTTTGAGTGGCATGTTGTGGCCGTGGTCAGTCAAACTATCTGTGGCCAGTCAAAGTGGCCTATTCAGTCAAAGTAAGCGTGGCTTGGTGTGGGCATGGTCAGACAAAGTGGCCGTGACACGGTGTGGCCATAGATATTCAAAGGGACTGTGGCCAGTCAAAGTGTGTGTGGCTTGGTATGGTCGTGTTAAGTCAAAGTGATTGTGGCCAATCAAAGAGGGCGTGGCCTGTCAAAGTGGAAAGTATAGGAAGTAACATGTTTCTTAATGCTCTGTGTAAGAAAATGTGTGTATCAATTCAGAAGAGAAAAACACATGTGTTCAGACAAAGCAAGGAAGCAACATCTCTCTTAATGCTCTGTGTAAGAAAGTGTGTGTATGGACACTGAAGAAAAAACATATGTGTGCAAACTAGGAGAAAATGAATATCTCTCTTAATGCTCTGTGTAAGAAATCAGGTGTATGGCCGCTAAAAATAAAAAAGCCTGTGTTTAAACAAGGAGAGGGCTCAACATCTCTCTTAATGATCTGTGTAAGAAAACATGTGTATGGATGGACACAAAAGTCAAAAACACATGTGTTCAAAAAAGGAAAGGAAGCAACATCTCTCTTAATGCTTTTTTTAAGAAAAAGTATGTATGGATGCTGACGAGAAAAAAAAATGTGTTCAAACAAAGATTATAAGCCACATCTCTCTTAATATTCTATGTAAGAAAACATGTGTATAGACGCTGAAGACAAAAACACATGTGTTCAAACTTGGAGAGGAAATAACATCTCTCTTAATGCTCTGTATAAGAATATGTGTCTATTGACACTGAAGACAAAAACATATGTGTTCAAACAAGGAAAGGAAGCAACATCTCTCTTAATGCTCTGTGTAAGAAAACGTGTATATTGATGCTGAAGAGTAAAGGCATGTGCAAACTAGGAGTGGAGGCAACATCTCTCTTAATGCTCTCTGTAAACAAATGTGAATATTGATGCTTAATAGGAAAACACATGTGTTCAAAGGAGAAGAGGATGCATCATCTATCTTAATGCTGTGTGTAAAAAAATGTTTTTATTGATGCTGAAGAGAAAAATGCAGGAGTTCAATCAAAAAGAGAGAACAACATCTCTCTTATTGCTCTGTGTAAGAAGACATGTATTGATATTGAAAATAAGATACATGTGTTAAAACGAGGAGAGGAAACAACATCCCTTTTTATGGTCTGTGTAAGAAAAGTTGTGTATTAACTCTGAAGAGAAAAGCACATGTGTTCAAAGGATGAGAGGAAGCACCATCTCCCTTAATGCTCTGGGTAGCAAATCGTGACTATTGACATTGAAGAAAAAAACACATCTGTTCAAACAATAGAGGAAGCAACATCTCTATTAATGCTCTGTGGAAGAAAACGTGTGATTTAATGCTGAAGTGAAAAACACATGTGTTCAAATGAGGCCAGAAGAGGGCATGGTCAGCCATTGTGTAAAAGGTCAGTCTAAGAGGGTGTGTTCAGTCAAAGTTGGTGTGGCTTCGTGTGGGTGTCTTGGGACAAAGTGGGTGTGCTCTGTCAAAGAGGGCGTGGACATGAAATGTGTGTGTGGCCAGTCAAAGTGGACATCGCCATTCATAGTGGGCTTGTTTAATTAAAGTATTCGTGGCCTGGTGTGAGCATATTCAGTCAAAGTGTGTGTTGCATTGTGTGGCCATGGTCAGTCAAATTGTCCATGTCCATTCACAGTGGATGTGTGCAGTCAAAGTAAGCATGCCATGGTGTGGGCGTGGTCAGACAAAGTGGCAATGTCCTGCTGTAGCCGCGGTCAGTCAAAGTGTACATGGACAGTTGAAGTAGGCTTTGTCAATTAAAGTGGCTGTGGCCTGGTGTTGGCGTCAATCAAAGTGAGGGTGACCTGTTTGGTCGCTGTCTTTCACAGTGTCCTTGGCCAGTCAAAGTGTGCATGTTCGATCACTTGTGCATGGTTGGTCAAAGTTTGTGTGGTATTGTGTGGGCATGGTCAGTCACAATGTGTATAGTATTGTGTGGGCATGATCAGTCAAACTGGACATGGCCAAATTGGGCTTGTTTAATTAAAGTATTCATGGCCTGGTGTGAGCATGGTCAGTCAATGTGTGAGTGGCATGTTGTGGTTGTGGTCAGTCAAAGTGTCTGTAGCCAGTCAAATTTGCCTTATTCAGTCAAAGTAAGCATGGCTTGGTGTGTGCATGGTCAGACAAAGTGGCCATGACCCTGTTTGGTCATGGACATTCAAGGTGGCTGTGACCAGTCAAAGTGTGCATGGATTGGTGTAGTCATGTTAAGTCGTAGTGGTGTGGCCAATCAAAGTGAGCATGGCCTGTTACAGTGGAAAGTATAGGAAGTAACATGTTTCATAATACTCTGTGTAAGAAAATGTGTGTATCGATGCAGAAGAGAAATACACATGTGTTCAAACGAAGCCAGGAAGCAACATCTCTATTAATGTACTGTGTAAGAAAGTGTGTTTTTGGATGCTGAAGAAAAAAAACACATGTATGCAAATGAGGAGAAAAGGAACATCTCTCTTAATGCTCTGTGTAAGAAAACATGTGTATGGACACTAAAGACAAAAACACATGTGTTCATAGAAGGAAAGGAAGCAACATCTCTCTTAATGCACTTTGTAAGAAATCATGTGTATGGACACTGATGAGAAAAACAAATGTGTTCAAACAAGGAGTATAAACCAAATCTCTCTTAATGTTCTATGTAAGAAAACATGTATATAGATGCTGAAGAGAAAGACACATGTGTTCAAAGGAGGAGATGAAACAAAATCCCTCTTAGTGCTTTGTGTAAGAAAATGTGTGTATTGACGCTGAAGAGAAAACACATGTGTTTAAAAAAGTAGAGGACTAGAAAATATATGTGTAGTAATCTTATTTGCGTTTCCACCCTTGATAAACCATGCTTATGATTATTATCCTCTGTATAGTTATTGTTAACTTTTCGACATTTTTTTTTTAAAAAAAATCTTTTTACTGTTTTTTTTGATAAATACAAAATAAAGAAGGAAAAAAAAGTAGAGGACTCAACATCACTCTTAATGCTCTGTGTTAGAAAATGTGTGTATGGACATTAAAATTAAAATACATGTGTTCAAACGAGGAGAGGAAACAACATCACTTTTTATGCTGTGTGTAAGAAAAGTTGTGTATTAACACTGAAGAGAAAAGCACCTGTGTTCAAAGGAGGAGAGGAAGCACCATCTCCCTTAATGCTCTGGATAGCAAAACGTGACTATTGACATTGAAGAAAAAAACACATCTGTTCAAACCATAGAGGAAGCAACATCTCTATTAATACTCTGTGGAAGAAATTGTGTGATTTACCGCTGAAGTGAAAAACACATGTGTTCAAATGAGGCCAGAAGAGGGCGTGGTCAGCCATTGTATAAAAGGTCAGTCTAAGTGGGTGTGATCAGTCAAAGTTATCATGGGTTGGTGTGGATGTCATGAGTCAAAATGGGTGTGCTTTGTCAAAGTGGGCATAGATAATGAAAAGTGTGTGTGGCCAGTCATAGTAGCTTGTTTAATTAAAGTATATGTGGCCTGGTGTGAGCATATTCAGTCAATGTGTGCATAGGATCTTGTGGCCATGGTCAGTCAAATTGTCCATGTCCAGTCACAGTGGCCGTGTGCAGTCAAAGTAAGCATGACTTGGTGTGGGCGTGGTCAGACAATGTGGCTATGGCCTGCTGTAGCTGTGGTGAGTCAAAGTGTGCATAGCCAGTTGAAATGGTCTTGGTCAATTAAAGTGGTTTTGGCCTGGTGTGGGCATGATCAATCAAGGTGGGTGTGGCCTGTTGTGGTCATGGTCATTCACAGTGTCCATGGCCAGTCAAAGTGTGCATGTTCGATCACTTTTGCATGGTTTCTCAAAGTGTGTGTGGTATTATGAGGGCATAGTCATTAAAAGTGATCGTGGTCAGTCAAAGTTGGTGTGGTCAGTCAAAGTGGGCATGGTATTGTGCGGGCATGGTCAGTCAAACTGGACGTGGCCAAAATGGGCTTGTTTAATTGAAGTATTCATGGCCTAGTGTGAGCATGTTCAGTCAATATGTGAGGGACATGTTGTGGCTGTGGTCAGTCAAAGTGTCTGTGGCCAGACAAAGTCTCCTTATTCAGTCTAAGTAAGCATGGCTTGGTGTGGGCATGGTCAGAAAAAGTGGCCATGACCCGGTGTGGCCATGGACATTCAAAGTGACTGTGGCCAGTGATAGAGTGCATGGCTTAGTGTGGTCATATTAAGTCAAAGTGGTTTTGGCCAATCAAAGTGGGAGTGGCCTGCCAAAGTGGAAAGTATAGGAAGTAACAAGTTTCTTAATGCTCTGTGTAAGAAAATGTGTGTAGCGATGCAGAAGAGAAAAACACATGTGTTCAGAAGAAGCAAGAAAGCAACATCTCTCATAATGCTCTGTATAAGAAAGTGTGTGTATGGATGGTGAAGAAAAAACATATGTGTTCAAACGAGGACAGAAAGCAACATGTCTCTTAATGCTCTGTGTAAGAAAACATGAGTATTGAAGTGTAGGAGAAAAACAAATGTGTTAGATTGAGAAGAGGAAGCAACAACTCTCTTAATGCTCTGTGTAAGAAAACATGTGTATGGGTGCTGAAGAAAAAAACACCTGTGATTAAAAAAGTAGAAGGCTCAACATCTCTAATGCTCTGTGTAAGAAAATGTATGTATTGATGCTGGAGACAAAAACATGTTCAAATGAGGAGAGGAAACAACATCTCTCTTTATGCTCTGAGTAAGTAAACAAGTGTATTGACGCTGAAGAGAAAACACATGTGTTTAAACAAGTAGAGGACTCAACAACTCTCTCAATGCTCTGTGTAAGAAAATGTGTATATTGATGTTGAAGAGAAAAAGATGTGTGCAAACAAGGAGTGGAGGCAACATTTCTGTTAATGCTCTTTGTATTCAAACATGAGTATTGACCCTGAAGAGAAAAACACATGTGTTCAAAGGTGGAGAGAAAGCAACATCTCTCCTAATGCTGTGTTTAAGAAAATGTTTGTACTGATGCTGAAGAGAAAGATTCATGTGTTTAAACGAGGAGAGAAAACAACATCTCTCTTATTGCTCTGTATAAGAAAACATGTGTATTGACATTGAAACTAAAATACATGTGTTTAAAAGAAGAGGGGAAGCAACATCTCTTTTATGTTCTGTGTAAGAAAAGTTGTGTATTAACACTGAAGAGAAAAACTCATATGTTCAAAGGAGGAGAGGAAGGAACATCTCCCTCAATGTTCTGTGTAGCAAAACGTGACTATTGACGCTGAAGAACAAAAACAAATTTGTTCAAATGATAGTGGTCGCAACATGTATATTAATGCAATGTGTAAGAAAACATGTGTATGAGCGCTGAAGAAAAAAGCACCTGTGTTTAAACAAAGAGAGTGCTCAACATCTCTAATGATCTGTGTAAGTAACTGTGTGTATTTATGCTGAAGACAAATACACATGTGTTCAAACAAGAAAAGGAAGCAATATCTCTCTTAATGCTCTGTGTAAGAAAACGTGTCTGTGGATGCTGAGGAGAAAAACAAATGTGTTCAAACAAGGAGTGGAAGCAACATCTCACTTAATGCTCTATGTAAGAAAACATGTGTATAGGGGCTGAACACAAAAACACAGGTGTTCAAACGAGGAGAGGAAACATCATCTCTCTTAATGCTCTGTGTAAGAAAAGGTGTGTATTCATGATGAGGACAAAAATAAATGTGTTCAAAGGAGGAGTGGAAGCAACATCTCTCTTAATGCTCTATGTAATAAATCATGTGTATTGACGCTGAAGAGAAAAACACATGAATTTAAACAAGTAGAGGACTGAACATCTCTATTAATGATCTGTGTAAGAAAACGTGTTTATTGAACCTGAAGAGAAAATGTCGTGTGAAAACTAGGAGTGGAGGCAACATCTATCTCAATGCTCTTTGTAAGCAAATGTGAGTATTGATGCTGAAGTGAAAAACATGTGTTCAAAGGAGGAGAGGAAGCACCATCTCCCTTAATGCTCTGGGTAGCAAAACGTGACTATTGATGTTGGAGAATAAAACACATCTGTTCAACTGATAGAGGAAGTAACATCTCTATTAATGCTCTGTGGAAGAAAACATGTGTTTTCCTGCTGAAGTGAAAAACACATGTGTTCAAATGATGCCAGTAAAGGGCGTGGTCAGCCATTGTGGGCATGGTCAGTCTAAGTGGATGTGTTCAGTCAAATTTTCCGTGGCTTGGTGTGGGTATGGAGCACCAAAATGGGCGTGGCCATTCAAAGTTTGTATGGTCAGTCAAAATGGGTGTGGTTTGTCAAAGTGGGCATGGACATGAAAAGTGTATGTGTCCAGTCAAAGTGGGCTTGTTTAATTAATGTATTCATGGCCTGGTGTGAGCGTATTCAGTCAATGTGGACCTGGCATGTTGTGGCCATGATCAGTCAAAGTGTCCATGTCCAGTCACAGTGGCCTTGTGCAGTCAAAGTAAGTGTGCCTTGGTGTGGGCATGGTCAGACAAAGTGGCTGTGACCTGTTGTAGTCATGGTCAGTCAAAGTGTGCATGGCGAGTTGAAATGGGCTTGGTCAATTAAAGTGGTTGTGGCCTTGTGTGGGCGTGATCAATCAAAGTGGGAGTGGCCAGTTATGGTTGTGGTCATTCAAAGTGGCCCTTGACAGTCAAACTGGGTGTGGTTTGGTGTGTGTATTGTCAGTCAAAGTGGGTGTGGTCAATCAAAGAAGGCTTGACATGTTGTGACCATGGTCACAGTGGCCATGGACAGTCAAAGTGGGCGAGTTCAGTCTAAGTGGGCAAGGCTTTGTGTGCGCATGCTCAGTCAACATTGGTGTGGCCAGTTAACGTGGGCTAGGTCAGTCACTGTGGGCATGACCAGTCCATGTTGGCATGGCTTGGTGTGGGTATGGAACATCAAAGTGGGCATGGCAATCAAAGTATATATGGTCAGTAGAAATGGGTGTGGTCTGTCAACAAGGGCAAGGCCAGTTAAATTGTGTGTGTTCGGTCATTTGTGCATGGTCAGTCAAAGTGTGCATGGTATTGTGTGGGCGTGGTGAATCAAAATGGTCGCCTCCAGTCAAAATTCGCATGGCTGGTCAAAGTGGGTATGGAATTGTGTGGAAGTGGTCATTCATAGTGGCCTTGGCCGGTAAAATTGGGCATAGTTTGGTGTGTGCACTGCTAGTCCAAGTGGGTGTGGTCAATCAAAAAAGCATGGCATGTTGAAGCCATGGTCAAAGTGTCCGTGGACATAAAAGAGGGTGAGTTCTCTCAAAGTAGGTGTGGCCAGTCAAAGTTGGCATGGCTAGTCAAAGTGGGCGTGGTATTCTGTGTGCATGGTAAGTCAAACTGGACTTGGTGAAAATGGGCATGTTTAATTGAAGTATTCATGGCCTGGTGTGAGCATGGTCACTCAATGTGTGCGTGGCCAGTCAAAGTGGTCTTATTCAGTTAAATTAAACGAGGCCTGGTGTGGGCATGGTCAGACAAAGTGGCCATGATCTGGTGTGTCCGTGGTCATTCAAAATGGCCATGGCCAGTCAAGTGGGCATGGCTTAGTGTGGGTGTGGTAAGTCAAAGTGGGCCTGGCCCATCAAAGTGCAGAGTATAGGAAGTAACATGTTTAGTAATGGTCTGTGTATGAAAATGCGAGTATCGATGCTGAAGATAAAAACCCATGTGTTTATTCAAGAAGAGGAGGCAGCATCTCTCTAAATGCTCTGTGTAAGAGAGCTTGTATTGATGCAGAAGAGAAAAACACATGTGTTCAAATGAAGCAAGAGAGCAACATCTCTCTTAATGCTCTGTGTAAAATAGTGTGTGTATGAACGCTGAAGAAAAAAACATTGTGATAAAACAAGAAGAGAAAGCAACATCTCTCTTAAGGCTCTGTGTAAGAAAACATGTGTATTGATGTTTAGGGGAAAAAACATGTGTAAGATTACGTGAGGAAGCAACAGCTCTCTTAATGCTCTGTGTAAGAAAACATGTGCATGGACACTGAAGACTAAAAAAACCTGTGTTTAAACAATGAGAGTGCTCAAAATCTCTAATATTTTGTGTAAGAAAATGTGTGTATTGACGCTGAAGACAATAACCCATGTGTTCAAACAAGGAAAGGAAACAACATCTCACTTAATGCTCTGTGTAAGAAAATGTGTGTATGAACGCTGAGGAGAAAAATACATATTTTCAAACTAGGAGTAGAAGCAGCATTTTTCTAAATGCTCTATGTAAGAAAACATGTGTATAGACACTGAAGAGAAAAACACATGTGTTAAAACGAGGAGAGGATACAACATCTCTCTCAATGCTCTGTGTAAGAAAACATGTGTATTATGCTGAAGAGAAAAACACATGTGTTTAAACAAGTAGAGGACTCAACATCTCTCTTAATGCTCTGTGTAAGGATATGTGTGTATTGAAGCTGAAGAGAAAAAGACATGTGCAAGCTAAGAGTGGATCCAACATCTCTCTTAATGCTCTTTATAAGCAAATATGAGTATTGATGCTAAAGTAAAAATCACATGTGTTCAATGGAGGAGAGAAAGTAACATCTCCATTAATGCTCTGGGTAGCAAAACGTGACTATTGACATTGAAGAAAAAAAAAGATCAGCTTAAACGATAGAGGAAGCAACATATCTATTAATGCTCTGTGGAAGAAAACATGTGCTTTCCCACTGAAGTGAAAAACACATTTTCTTACACACTGCATTATGAGAGCTGATGCTTCCTCTCTTCCTTTGAAAACATGTGTTTTTCTCTTCAGCGTCAATACTCACGTTTGTTTACAAAGAGCATTAAGACAGATGTTGCCTCCAATCCTAGTTTGCACACGTCTTCATTCTTCAGCATCAATACACACGTGTTCTTACACATAGCATTAAGGGTGATGTTGAGTCCTCTACTTGTTTAAACAAATGTGTTTTCTCTTCAGTGTCAATACACACATTTTCTTACACAGAGCACTAAGAGAGATGTTGTTTCCTCTCCTTGTTTGAACACATGGGTTTTTGTCTTCACTGTAAAAACACACGTTTTCTTACACAGAACATTAAGAGAGATGTTGAGCCCTATCCTTGTTTAAACACAGGCAATTTTATCTTCACCACCCATACACATGTTGTCTTACACAGAGCATCAAGAGAGACGTTCCTTTTCTCCTCGTTTGCACACATATGTTTTTTTCTTCAGTGTCCATACACACTCTTTCTTACACAGAGCATTAAGAGAGATGTTGCTTCCTTGCTTAGTCTCAACACATGTGTTTTACTCTTCTTCATCGATACACACATTTTCTTACACAGAGCCTTAAGAAACCTGTTACTTCCTATTACTTTCCACTTTGACAGTCCACGCCCACTTTGATTGGACACAACAACTTTGACTTAACATAACCACATCAAGCCACACACAATTTGACTGGCCACAGACAATTTGAATGTCCATGGCCAAACCAGGTCACGGCCACTTTGTCTGTCCATGCCCACACCAAGACATGCATACTTTGACTGAATAAGACCACTTTGACTGGCCACGAACACTTTGACTGACCTCGGCCACAACATGCCACTTACACATTGACTGACCATGCTCACACCAGGCCATGAATACTTTAATAAAACAAGCTAACTTTGGCCATGTCCAGTTTGACTGACCATGCCCACACAATACCATGTACACTTTGACTGACCATGATCACACAATACCACACACACTTTGACCAACCACACACAAGTGATAGAACATGCACACTTTGACTGGCCAAGGACACTGTGAAAGACAGCGACCACAACAGGGGACACCCAATTTGATTGATCACGCCAGCACCAGGCAACAACTACTTTAATTGACCAAGCCCAATTCGAATGGACATGCACACTTTGAATGACCACGGCTACAGCAGGCTTCAGCCACTTTGTCTGACCATTCACACACCAAGCCACACTCACTTTGACTGCACACATCCACTGTGACTGGACATGGATAATTTGACTGACCATGGCCACAAGATGCTATGCCCATATTGACTGACTATGCTCACATCAGGCCATGAATACTTTAATTAAACAAGCCAACTATGACTGGCCACATCCACTTTGACTGGTCACACACACTTTTCATGTCCACGCCCACTTTGACAAAGCAAACCCACTTTGATGCATGACACGCACACGAAGCCACTCCAACTTTGACTGAACACACCCACTTAGACTGACCATGTCCACAATGGCTGACCACACCCTCTTCTAGCCTCATTTGAACACATGTGTTTTTCACTTCAGGGGGAAAACACACATTTTTTTCCACAGAGCATTAATAGAGATGTTGCTACCTCGATCCTTTGAACAAATGTGTTTTTTCTTCAATGTCAATAGTCACGTTTTGCTACCCAGAGCATTAAGGCAGATGGTGCTTTCTCTTCTCCTTTGAACATATGTGCTTTTCTTTTCAGCATTAATACACAACTTTTCTTACACAGAGCATAAAAAGGGATGTTGTTCCCTCTTCTCATTTGAACATATGTGTTTTATTTTCATTGTCAATACACATGTTTTCTTACACAGAGCAATAAGAAAGTTGCTACTTTTCTCCTTGACTGACCTCATGCATTTTTGTCTTCAGCATCAGTACAAACATTTTCTTACACACAGCATTAAGACAGTTGATGCTTCCTCTCCTCCTTTGAACACATGTATTTTTCTCTTCAGCGTCAATACACACGTTTGTTTACACAGAGCATTAAGAAAGATGTTTCTACCTTTCCTTGTTTGAACACATGTGTTTTTCTCTTCAGTGTCAATACACATGATTTCTTACACAGAGCATTAAGAGAGATATTGCTTCCTTTCCTTGTTTGAACACATGTGTTTTTGTCTTCAGCATCAATCCGCATGTTGTCTTACACAGAGCATTAAGAGAGGTGTTCCTTCCTCTCCTTAATCTAACACATGTGTTTTTCTCCTAAACATCAATACACATGTTTTCTTACACAAAGCATTAATAGAGATGTTGCTTCTTCTATCGTTTGAACAGATGTGTTTTTTTCTTCAGCGTCCATACACACAATTTCTTACACAGAGTACTAAGAGAGCTGGTGCTTACTCTCCTCCTTTGAACACATGTGTTTTTCTCTTCACCGTCAATACTCATGTTTGCTTACAGAGAGCATTAAGAGACATTCTGCCTCCACTCCCTGCTTGCACATGACTTTTTCTTCAGCATCAATACACACATTTTCTTTCATAGAGCATTAAGAGAGATGTTGAGTGCTCTACTTGTTTAAACACATGTGTTTTTCTCTTCAGCATCAATACTCATGTTTTCTTACACAGAGCATTAAGAGAGATGTGTTTCCTCTCCTGGTTTGAACACATGTGTTTTTGTCTCCAGTGTCAATACACACGTTTTCTTACACAGAGCATTAGAGATGTGGAGCCCTCTCCTTGTTTAAATAAAGGTGTTTTTATCTTCAGCTCCCATACACATGTTTTCTTACACCAAGCATTAAGAGAGTTGTTGCTTCCTCTTCTTAATCTAACACATGTGTTTATCTCCTAAACTTCAAAACTCATGTTTTCTTACACAGAGCATTAAGAGACATGTTGCTTTCTGTCCTTGTTTGAACACATATGTTTTTTCTTCAGCGTCCATACACACTTTCTTACACAAAGCATTAAGAGAGATGTTGCTTTCTTATTTGTTTGTACACATGTGTTTTTCTCTTCTTCATCGATACACACATTTTCTTACACAGAGCATTAAGAAACATCTTACTTCCTATACTTTCCACCTTGACAGGCCATGGACTCTTTGATTGGCCACACACAGTTTGACTCACCACACCCACACCTAGCCCCACCCACTTTGACTGGCCAAGGCCTCTTTGAATGTCCACTGCCAGACCTGGTCACAGCCACTTTGTCTGATGATGCCCACACCAAGCCACTCTTATTTTGACCAAATAAGGCCACTTTGACTGGGCAAAGACACATTTACTGACCATGGCCACCACATGCCATGAACACTTTGACTGACCACACTCACACAACACCATGCACACTTTGACAGACCACACACAAGTAACTGAACAGGCTTAATTTGAATGGCAATGCCCATGTTGACAGACCACGCCCAGTTTGACTGACCATAAAAATTTTATTGGCCACACCCACTTTGGTGGTCCACGCACACAAGTCATGCCAAATTTGACTGTTTATGCCCACAGTGATTGACCACAACTACATTGATTGTCCAATTGAACAGTGACTGACCATGCTCACTTTAACTGGCCACTCCAATGTTGACTAACCATGCCCACATCAAGCCATACCAACTTTAACTGAACACACTCACTTTTACTGTCCACTGCCACTTTGACCAGGGATACAACATGTCACTCCTTCTTTGATTGACCACACCCACTTTGAGAGACCACACCCACACCAAACCATACCCACTTTGACTGGCCTCGGCCACTTTGAATGACCATGGCCACACTGGATTACACCCACTTTGCCTGACTACGCCCACACCAAGCCATGCTTACTTTGACTATACACAGCCACTGTGACTGGATATGGACACTTTGACTGACCATGGCCACAACATACCATACCCACACTGACTGACCACGATGACACCAGGCCACAAATACTTTAATTAAACAAGCCCACTATGGCTGGCCATGTCTAGTTTGACTGGCCACACACACTTTTCATGTCCACGCCCACTTTGACAGAGCAGACCAGTATGGCACAGTTGGCCCTTGCACAACTTCCTGGACCCTAGCTATTACATCAGTGCCTCTTATGCTAATTTGGCACTCCTTACCACCTATCACAAGCTATATGCTAATGAGGTATTACTTTGGACCTATCACCAACTATATGCTAATGAGGCATTATGTTGTGCACCAATCACACAACCTGAATTCACTCTATTAGCAGGCTGCATTTCAGGCTCAGGGTCTTTTTTCCACCATTCTCAACTGAGCTGCACTCCAATAAAGTGTGATCCAAGAAGAATTGTGAATGTGGTGACTCTTTATTCTTCAGGCCAGAAAGCGGCTCCTCATAAGTGGCGCTGAAACCCAGGAACCTTTGTGCCCTGCAGAGAAGACCGATTCAGAACTTGAAACACAGGGTGGACCATCAGTGAGGTTGCTGCAGTAGAGTCTGAAGGAGATTCAGAACTGCCTTAATCAGGAAGGTTAACCCGTAAGTCTCACAGGAAAATAGTGGGACCTGTGTTAAGGAGGAAAACTCTGCTTATAGAAAAAACCAGAGAACAGGGTGTCTGCTGACGAGCAGATCTAACCTGTTGGTAGTTTAGGGTAGTTTATTATATAAAGAGTTTTAAATAGGCAAGGATATGAGTGTAAATTCCTCTCACCCAATTGCAACAGCTTGAAAGAGGTGTTGAAGACTAATGGTGTGAGCGTTAAATTAAGGTAGGAATTAAAGGTTATACAAGGATGAGGTTTTTAACCTCATGTCCAATTTTTTTGGCTCTTAAGGAGCTGCTTCATTAAGGTTTTTTTTCTGAAACCGCTCTGTTTGCTAGCAGTGGGAGAGACAGATGGGTTAAAAACAGCAAAGGGGGGCAGAGTCAGTAATTATGATTTGTTTCAATACTGTGCCTATTGCCCCACCCATCTGTATTGCCAGGCTGGTGAGGGCATCTGCTCTATGCCACCTGAAAAGATAAAAGTGTGGAAGAGAGTCCAGCGTGAGCTGCATCCTAGTTTACCACTAGCTTTTCCAGTTTTTCAAGATAACTAGGGGCAAAGGTATCACAAGCTTTTATATTTTAAGACAGTGAAATCCCTGGCAGAGTCTGTCTTCACTTATGGCACTACTGCGTCTTTTACAATAGCATAGGCTGAGGCATTGAGTAGATCTCCCATGATGCCTAGTAACTGGAGTAGCTTAGCAAAAGCATGTCTCAATACTGGGCAATATTTAGACTGGAAGTCAATTGTGACTGATCTGGCACATAGACATGGCAGGGAGAACATTGCCAATGGGCAGCCAGCATGGAGTGCAGATATGCTGTTAGGGCAAGGACAATGGGTAAATAATCAGACAGCATATCCTGTGGAAGTTTATACTCAAATAAACATCATCAATAGTAGGGCTTGGTGAGCCCACACCAATAAGGGGGAGGTCTCAGGGAACCTAACCAAAATAATACAGGGCAGCACTGAACCATTTTCTGACTTTGTAGCTCAAATGATGGATGGAGCAGGACAAATTTTTGGTGATGTGGAAACCGCACTGCCACTTATAAAGCAATTAGTTTATGAGCAGTTTACAAAAGAGTGCCAGATGGCAACTGCGCCTGTATGGGTACCTCAGTAGCCTCTGTCGAAAGAAAAATTGGAAGCAGCCCCTTCTATGCAATTGTTAGAATTAGCGTTAGGTTTGTTAACCAAGGAATTACAAGATAAAGATTTATTTACTGCTCCGGAGAAGATACAGAAGGGAGGATCAGATACAGAATTTTTAGGAGCTATTATTCAGAATGCCCATGTTAAACCAGAAAAGGTAGAAATTAGGACCAATTGTTTAAGGACTTTAAATGATATTCAAATATTGCTTGGAGATATAAATTGTATTTGGCCATATTTGAAATTAACTCGCTTTGAGCTTAAACCCTTATTTGATATTTTAGAGGGAAACCCAGACCTTAATTCCCCATGCCAACTAACCCCAGAGGCTCAGATAGCACTTCAAAAGGTAGAGCAAGCAATTACTAGGGCACAGTTGGTGCGCTGTGATGAATCCATGCTCATTTGGATGTGTATACTCCCGACTTTATGCTTTCCTACCAGTGTTCTTTGGCAAGAAGGGCCTCTACTGTGGATTAATTCTAAACCCACAGGGATGAGAACTTTGTCCCACTATCCATCCATGACAGCTGAGGTTGTGTTATTAGGCATTAAACATTCTATTACATTTTTTGCCATGACACCTGACTGGCTTATAGTCCCTTATACAAAAGAACAAGTAGAGATATTGGCTGCGACTACCTCAGAATGGGCTATATTGGTTTGTGTCTTTTGTGGTACAAATGATAATCATTTGCCCAAGAGTGAAATTTTAAGATTTGTAGTTCAACAGCCTGTGGTGTTCCCTCGGATCACATGGGAGCAACCATTGAGCAATACCTTAACCATCTACACGGATGGTCTAAGACTGGGAAAGGAGCCTAAATGGTGCAAGGAGGCTCACCTGTAACTGTTGAGTGCTGTCCAAATGCTCCCGAAATAGTAGAATGCCAAGTAATTTTAGAGGTTTTTAAATGTTTTCCTGAGTCTTTCAATTTGGAATCTGATTCATCATATGTGGTGAATGCTGTTAAAAATTTAGAAATTGTTTCCTATATTAAACCCTCTAGTATTGTAGCCTCACTTTTAGCAGGAATGAGAGGTGAGATTTTGCATTGGTCCAATTCCTTTTATATTACCCATATCTGAGCTCACTCTTTGTAACCTGGTCTTATGGCAAAAGCCAATGAACATGTTGATCTGACAACATGTGCTTTTGTGGCATTGATCTCAGAAACACAAGCGCAAGAGTTTCACAGCTTTTACCACGTTTCATCTGCTGTTTTAAGAACTAAATTTAAACTTTCTATAGAGATAGCTAGGAATACTGTGAAAAGCTGTTCTGCTTGTGTGCAATTCTTGCCTGCTCAGAAAATAGGGGTTGATCCCAGAGGCATTTTTTCCACTTGAGTTTTGGCAGATGGATATTACCAATATTCCATCCTTTGGAAAGCTTCAGTATGTGAATGTCTCCATTGATACATGTTCTGGGTTAATGCACGCTACACCTCTTTCTTCAGAAAGGGTTAACAATGTAATGACTCACTGCCTTGAAGCTTGGGCCGCTTGGGGCAAGACCGATACACTGAAAATAGACAAAGGGCCAGCCTATTCATCTAAGAGTTTTGCCTCATTTTGTCACAAAATGCAAGTGAAACATATCACAGGCCTGCCGTATAATCCACAAGGGCAAGGGATAACAGAGTGTGTACATCGTACGCTCAAGGCCTTCCTGCAAAAACAAAAAGGAGGAATACCAGAGAATTGCACCCCCAAACAAAGGCTCTCTTTTGCTTTATTCACTATAAATTTTCTAAATTTAAATGATAGAAAAGAAACCATTCACAAACGTCATATGACATCTGAACCCAACAATCAAGGCAAAGTTTTGTGTTTGGATGTACTTTCTAATCAATGGCGAGGCCCAGATCGCGATACCATTTGATCCAGGGGATCTTTATGTGTTTCTTCACAGAATCAGGAGCCAGTCTGGATGCCATCAAGACTGACGAGACTTGTTAAGTATGTCTCTTAGGATGATGCTGATATGGATACACCTGACCGTCTTTCCCTGATTCAGGTGGAAAGTGAGAATTGGTCTATAGAGGCCAAAAAGATGGTCCTCAAGCAAAAGTTCTACATCAGATGTTTGAATGCTACAAGATTGTAGCCTGTTACACTTGAGGACTTTACTTCTTGACTCACTTCTACCCTTTCCTTTTTCAAGGAGAGTGTGGGATTTGGAACCTTTGCAGTCTGCTGTTTATTTGAGATTGTTTTTTGCCTCTGGCTGGTTTGCCATATTCACATCAGAGCGTATTGTGAAAAGGTCCTACTCACTCAGGCACTCTTGGCTGCTGATTCAGGGCACTCCCCTGTAGCCTGGCTCTCCGCCCTTAGTGCTTTATAATGATTGCCCTTGCACAGAGAGGCTTCAGCTGCCATTGCACCTCTATGGGGAATCATTCTCCTCTGAGATGGCCTTTGCACCCTGCCGCCCTCACTGACTTTGCACACAGGAAGGCATCTCGGGAATCCTAACAGAAGGAAACAGCCTTAGAGCGGTGGGCACATCATGAGGTGAACACCTGTATGGCCTATATCCTGTCTGTGCCATTAGAAAAAGAAAAAGGGGGAGATGTAGGGTTGCCGTTGGCCCTTGCACAACTGGCTGGACCCCAGCTATTGCATCTCTGCCACTTATGCTAATTAGGCATCAAGTAGTGACCTATCTGATGTCATCTCTCAATATGCTACTGAGGTATTACTTTGGAGCTATCACCAGCTATATGCTAATGAAGTATTACTTTGGACCTATTACCAGTTATATGCTAATGAGGCATTACAATGGGCACCAATCACACATCCCGGCTTCCCTATATAAGCAGGCTGCATTTCAGGCTTGGGGTATTCTTACCACCATTCTCAACTGAGCTGTACTCCAATAAAGTGTGATCTGTGATAAATCGTACGTGTCTTGACTTGCCATTCTGCAGGCCAGAATGGTGCTCGCCACACACACACACTTTTACACACCATGGCCACACCAAACCATGCCAACTTTGAACAAACCCACTTAGACTGACCATGCACACAATGGCTGACCACACCCTCTTCTGGCCACATTTGAACACGTGTTTTTCACTTCAGTGAGAAAACACACATTTTCTTCCACAGACCATTAATAGAGAAATTGCTTCCTCTATTGTTTGAACAGATGTGTTTTTTTCTTCAACATCAACGGTCATGTTTTGCTACCCAGAGCATTAAGGGAGATGGTGTTTCCTCTCCTCTTTTGAAGACATGTGTTTTTCTCTTCAGCGTTAATACACAACTCTTCTTACACAGAACTCAGAAAGAGATGTTGCTTCCTCTCCTAGTTTGAACACATGTATTTTATGTTCAAAGTCAATACATGTTTTCTTACAGAGAGCAAAAAGAGAGATGTTGCTTTCTCTCTTCCTTTGAACACATGTGGTTTTCTCTTCAGCCTCAATTCTCATGTTTGCTTACAAAGAGCATTAAGAGACATCTTGCCACCAATCCTGGTTTGCACACGTCTTTTTCTCTTCTTACACAGAGAATTAAGAGAGGTGTTGCTTCCTTTCCTTGTTTGAACACATGTGTTTTTGTCTACAGCATCCATACACACGTTTTCTTATACAGAGCATAAAGAGAAGAGTTGCTTTCTTTCCGAAATCAAACACATGTTTTTTTCTTCTAAACATCAATACACATGTTTTCTTACACAGAGCATTAAGAGAGAGATTGCTTTTTCTCCTCGTTTGAACATATATGTTCTTTCCTTCAACGTCCATACACACACTTTGTTACACAGAGTATTAAGAGAGATGTTGCTTCCTTGCTCCATTTGAGCACATGAGGTTTTCTCTTCTGCTTTGATACACACATTCTCTTACACAGAGCATTTAGAAACATATTACTTCCTGTACTCTCTAATTTGAAAGGCCACGCCCACTTTGATAGGCCACACTCACTTTGACTTACTATGCCCACACCAAGCCACACACACTTTGACTGGCTACGGCCACTTTTAATGACCACATCCACACCGGATCACAGCCACTTCGACCATGCTCACACCAAGCCATGCTTACTTTACTGAATAAGGCCACTTGGACTGGCCACGAACACTTTGACTAGCAACGGACACAACATGCCACACACACATTGACTGACCACGCTCACACCAGGTCACGTATATTTTAATTAAACAAGCCCACTTTGGCCACGTCCAGTTTAACTGATCATGCCTATGAAATACTATGCCCACTTTGACCAGCAATGGCAACTTTGATTGGCCATGACCACTGTGACTTACCATGCCCACACAATACCAAGCACACTTTGACTGTTCACACACAAGTAACTGAACATGCACACTTTGACTGGCCATGATGACGTTGACAACCATGCCCAGTTTGAATTACCATAAAATGTTTTACTGGCTACGCCCACTTTGGTGGTCCATACCCACACCAAACCATAACAACTTTGACTGGTCACACCCAGAGTGACTGACCATGCCTACTTTGACTATCCAAGTGAACATTGACTGACCATGTCTACTTTAACTGGCCATACCAATGTTGACTGACCATGCCCACACCAAGCCATCTCCACTTTGAATTAATTCGCCCACTTTGACTGTCCATGGCCACTTTGACCACAATAGAACATGCCGTGCTTTCTTTGATTGATCACACCCACTTTGACAGCCCACGCACATACCAAACCATGCCCACTTTGACTGACCATGGCCACACTGGATCACAGCCACTTTGTCTGACCATGCCCACATGAAGCCACACTTAAATTGACTGCTCAAAACCACTGTGACTGGGCATGGACACTTTGACTTAACATGACCACAACATACCATGCACACAATGAGTGACCACGCTCACACCAGGCCATGAATACTTTAATTAAACAAGCCCACTGTGACTGGCCATGCCCAGTTTGACTGGCCACACACACTTTTCATGTCCAATTCCACTTTGAATGTGCATACCCACTTTGATGCACAACACCCACACCATTCCACGCTAACTTTGACTGAACATAACCACTTAGACAGATCATGCCCATGATGGCTGACCACACCCTCTTCTGGCCTCATTTGACCCCACGTGGATTTCACTTCAGCTGGAAAACACATGTTTTCCTCCACAGAGCATTAATAGAGATGTTGCTTCCTCTATTGTTTGAACAGATGTGTTTTTTTCTTCAATGTCAATAGTCATGTTTTGCTACCCAGGGCATTAAGGGAGATGGTTCCTCCTCTCCTCCTTTAAACACATGTGTTTTTCTCTCCAGCATTAATATACAACTTTTCTTACACAGATCATTAAGGTACATGTTTCTTCCTATAATCTCCACTTTGACGGGCCACGTCCTCTTTGATTGGCCACATCCACTTTGACTTATCACACAGACATCAATCCAAGCCCACTTTGACTGCCCATGGCCACTTTGAATGACCATGCCAGCACCAGGCCATGCTTACTTTGCCTGAATAAGGCCACTTTGACTGACCACAGACACTTTGACTGACCACACCCACAAAATACCATGCACACTTTGACCGACCACGCACAAGTGCCTGAAGAAACCCACTTGGACTGGCCCTGACCATGTTGATAGACCACGCCCAATTTGAATGACCGTACAATCTTAGACTGGCCAGCACACTTTGGAGGTCTATGCCTACACCAAGCTGTGCGAACATGAACTGGTCATGCCCTCAGTTTCTCACCATGCCCACTTTGACTGTCCGCATGAAGAGTGACTGACCACGCCCAATTTAATTGGCCACGCCAATATTGACTGACCATGCCCACACCAAACCACGCCCACATTGCCTGGCCACGGACACTGTGACCACTGCCAAAACATGCCACGCCTTCTTTGAGTGAACAAACCCACATTTACTGACCATGCATAAACCAAACCACGCCCAATATGACAGGCCATGGCCACTTTGAATGACCATGGTCACACCGGATCACAGCCACATTTTTTGACCATGCCCACAACAAGCCAAGCTTACTTTGACTGAATAAGGCCACTTTGACTGGTCACAAACACTTTGACTGACCACGGACACAACATTACCCATACACCTTGACTCACAACACTCACACCAGGCCACAAATACTTTAATTAAACAAGCCCACATTGGCGAAGTCTAGTTTGACTGACCATGCACACACAATACCATGCCCACTTTGACCAGCCACAATTGTTTTGACTGGCCATGCACACTTTGACTGTATTCACACACTTTGACTGTCCATGGTCACTATGAATGACCACGTCCTCACAATACAACACCCACTTTGACCAGCCATGCCAACTTTGACTAGCCACGACCACTTTGACTAACCATGCCCACACAAAACCATGCACACAAGTGACCGAACACACCCACTTTGACTGGCCACACCCATGTTGACAGACCACACCCAGTTGGACTGACCATACAAACTTTAACTGGCCAGGCCCACTTTGGTAGTCCATGCCCACACCATGACATGCCAACATGGACTGGTCATGCACACAGTGACTGACCACGCCTAATATGTCTGTCCACCTGAACAGTGACTGACCATGCCCACTTTAACTGGTCATGCCAATGTTGACTGAATATGCCCACAAAATGCCATGCCCACTTTGAATGAACTTGCCCACTTTGACTGTCCACGTCCACTGTGACCATGGCCACAACATGCCACACCCTATATGATTGACCACACTCACTTTGACTGTGTTCAAATGAGGAGAGAAAACAACATCTCTCTTAATGCTCTGTTTAAGAAAACGTGTATTGATGTTTAGGAAAAAAACACATATGTTAGATTAAGGAGAAGAAGCAACACCACACTTAATGCTTTGTGTAATAAAACATGTGTATGGGTGCTGAAGATAAAAGCACCTGTATTTAAACAAAGAGAGGGCTAAACAACTCTCTTAATGCTCTGTGTAAGAAAACCTGTGTATGGACACTGTAGACAAAAACACATGTGTTCAATCAAGGAATGGAAGCAACATCTCTCTTAATGCTGTATATAAGAAAACCTGTGTATGGACGCTGATGAGAAAAACAAATGTGTTCAAATGAGGAGTGGAAGGGACATCTCTCTATTCTCAATGTAAGAAAACATATGTATAGATGCTGAAGAGAAAAACACATGTGTACAAAGGAGGAGAAGAAACAACATCTCTCTTAATGCTCTGTGTAAGAAAATATGTGTATTGATGCTGAAGAGAAAAACACATGTGTTTAAACAAGTAGAGGACTCAACATCACTCTTAATGCTCTCTGTAAGAAAATGTGTGCATTGACACTGAAGAGAAAAAGACGTGTGCAAACTAGGAGTGGAGGCAACATCTCTCTTAATGCACTTTGTAAGCCAACATGAGTATTTACACTGAAGAGAAAAACACATGTGTTAAAAGGAGTAGAGGAAGCAACATCTCTCTTATTGCTCTGTGTAAGAAAACATGTATTGACATTGAACATAAAATACATGTGTTCAAACGAGGAGAGGAAGCAACATCTCTTTTTATGCTCTGTGTAAGAAGAGTTGTGTATTAACGCTAAAGAGAAAAATACATGTCTTCAAAGGGGGAGAGGAAACACCATCTCCCTTAATGCTCTATGTAGCAAAATGTAACTATTGACATTGAAAAAAAAACACATCTGTTAAAATGATAGAGAAAGCAACAACTCTATTAATGCTCTGTGGAAGAATACATGTGTTTTCTGGCTGAAGTGAAAAACACATGTGTTCAAATGAGGGCAGAAGAGGGCGTGGTCAGCCATTGTGGTCATGATCAGTCTAAGAGGGTGTGTTCAGTCAAAGTTGGAGTGGCTTTGTGTGGGCGTGGTTCATCAAAGTGGGTGTGCTCTGTCAAAGTGGTCACACACATTAAAAGTATGTGTGGGCAGTCAAACTGACATGGTTAGTCAAAGTGTCCGTGGTCAGTGAAAGTGGTCTTATTTAGTCAAAGTAAGCGTGGCTTTGTGTGGCCATTGTCAGACAAAGTGGTCATGAGCCAGTGTGGCTGTGGTCATTCAGATTGGCCATGGCCAGTCAAAGTGTGTCTGGCTTGGTCTTGGCGTGGTAAGTCAAAGTGGGTGTTGCCAAATAAAGTGGGCATGGCCCGTCAAAGTGGAGAGTATAGGAAGCAACATGTTTCTGAAGGCTCTGTGTAAGAAAATGTGTGTATGGATGCTGAAGAAAAAAACATATGTGATCAAAAGAGAAAAGTAAGCAATACCTATCTTAATGCTCTGTGTAATAAAACATGTGTTTTGATGTTTAGGAGAAAAACACATGTGTTAGATTAAGGAGAAGGAGCAACACCTCTCTCAATGCTCTGTGTAAGAAAACATGAGTATGGGCGCTAAAGATAAAAAAACCTGTGGTTAAACAAGGAGAGGGCTCAACATCTCTCTTTATGTTCTGTGTAAGAACCGACAGTCCTATGGTCACACTGGCCCAACAATGCTTGGATCAGTCTTCACTCCCGGCCAAATCCAGTTTTGTCCCCCCTCCCTCAAGAGTGAGTCAGGTGTTCCTATAGATGGACTGGGGTTTGAAGGATCAGTCCAGGGTGTTTCTGATCCCAGGCTATTCAGTGGTTGTGGTTTGCTGCTTGGGCATGTTTGACTTTTTTTTCTTGTTTGTTTGTTTAGAGACCACTAGTGAGTGAGTACATCCCCTGCTTATCTCTCTGAGTTTGTGATACTTCGCTCAGGAGGAGGATATTCTCCAAATCCATCCATTTGCCTGTGAATTTTAGGATATCATTTTTTCTTACTGCTGAGTAG
>PVIH01018604.1:0-37970 GCA_004025045.1 Sigmodon hispidus
TCGCTCAGGAGGATATTCTCCAAATCCATCCATTTGCCTGTGAATTTTAGGATATCATTTTTTCTTACTGCTGAGTAGTACTCCATTGTGTAGATGTACCACAGTTTGTTAATCCATTCTTCAGTTGAGGGACATCTAGGTTGTTTCCAGGTTCTTGCTATTACAAATAATGCTGCTATGAACATAGTTGAGCTAATACATTTGGAGTGTGATTGTGCCTCTTTAGGGTATACACCCAGAAGTGGTATTGCTGGGTCCTTGGAGAGATTGATTCTTAATTTTCTGAGAAACCGTCCTGGTCTCTTTTAATTGATTTCAGTTTGAAGTCTACTTTGGTAGATATTAGAATGGCAACAACAGCTTGTTTCTTAGGGCCATTTGATTGGAAAGTCTTTCCCAACCCTTTATTCTCAGCCTTGTCTGTCTTTAAGGTTGAGGTGTGTTTCTTGTATGCAGCAGAAGGATGGCTTCTGTTTTTGTATCCATTGTGTTAGTGTGTGTTTTTTTATAAGTGAATTGAGTCCATTGATATTAAGGGATATTAGTGACCACTGATTGATATTTTTTGTTATTTTTTGTGGTAGTTTGTATGTATTTTCATTCTCTGGGCTTTTCTTCTTTGGTATTATCAATCGTTTCCAGTTTCTTGGGTGCATCTGGGATCCTTATGTTGGAGTTTTCTCTCTAGTGTTTTATGTAGGGCTGGATTTGTGGATAGATGTTGTTTCAACCTGTCTTTGGTATGAAATATCTTGCTTACTCCACCTATGGTGATTGATAGTTTTGCTAAGTATAGTAGTCTGGATTGGCAGCCATGCTCTTTTAGCACTTGTATAAGTTCTGAAGAGGACTTTCTTGCTTTCATTGTTTCTGTTGAATAGTCTGGTGCTATTCTGATGGATCTGACTTTAAAAGGGTAAGTTGGCCCTTTTCCTTTGCAGCTTTTAATATTTTTTCTTTGTTCTGTGTGATCTGTAGCTAAATTATAATATGGCAAGCAAATTTTCCTGGAGGGTCTAATCTATTTGGTGTTCTGTATGCTTCTAGTATCTTTATAGGCTTTTCCTTCTTTAAGTTGGGAGAGTTTTATTCTATGATTTTAGTGAATACATTATCTGTGCCTTTGAGCTGGTATTCTTTCTTTTATTCTTTTTATTCTCAGATTTGGTCTTTTTATGGTATTTCAAATTTCCTGAACATTTTTTTTGTTATGGCTTTTTGGATTTTAGTGGGTTTTTTTAAGTGATTTATTTATTTCCACTATTGGGTATTCTACTCCAGAGATTCTCTCTTTCATCTCTTGGATTCTGTTGGTTATACTTGTATCTGTAGTTCTCGATTGTTTCTTCAGATTCTCTATTTCATGCTTTGCCTAATTTTTTGCCTTCTTTGTTGTTTTTATTTCAATTTTTAATTCCTGGAATAATTATTTCATTTGTTAGATTTCTCTTTCTTGGTTTTGTTTTCTTTCAAGTATTTGTTCATCTCTTCCAATTTTTGTTTGTTTTTTCTTCTATTTCTTTAAGAGACTTTTTTATATCCTCTTTTAAGGCTTCTATAATCTTCATAAAGTTGTTTGTATTGTTGTTTTCTTCTCTTTCCTCTTTATCACTCTGTTCAGCTCTTGGTGTTTTAGAGCCACCGGTTTCTTCTGGTGGTGCCTTGTTGTTCTTTATATTGTTATATGTATTCTTGAACTGGCATCTACCCATTGCTTTCTTAGATTACTCTTAGTCATGTCTTATGGGACTCTTATTCAGTTGTGGCTACAGGAGTTGTGTGTTTCCTGTCTGCTCTGGACTAGGAGTCTGTGCAATTTCTTATTCTACTCAGGCCACAGGATTCTCACTGTCTGGAGCACCTGATTCCCACTCTGCCCCAAATATCACCAGGTCACACTGTTCAGAGAAATGTCCATCCCTCTGTGATGATGCAGACTTCCTTGGAGTCAGGGCCCACCGATCTGTGATGTGTCCCCTGGGATTGTTGGGGAAGGCTCCTCCTAGCCCTGGTCCGGGGCAGGCATGACCTTGAGGTCAAATCTGGGACTGTGTCTCTGGCCTCTGGTATGAGGTCCACGGGAGGCTGAGGGGCTGTACCCTGCTCATTTCCCACTCTGCTCTTGACCTGCTTTCCTCACTTTCTGAAGCCATTTACCTCCCACTCTTCCCTGGACACCATGGGGTCATTCTCTCCTTCTATGTACTTAAAGGAAACTGGTCTGTAATTTTCTTTCTTTGTTGATTATTTAGGTAGTTTGTGTATCATGGTACTGTGGCCTAATAAAACAAATTGGGCAATGTTTCTTCTGCTTCTATTTTGTGAAACAGTGTGAGGAGTTGTGGCATTAAGTCTTCTTTGAAAGTATGGTATATTCTTTTCTAAAATCATCTGGGCCTGGGCTTCTCTTTGGAATGTTTTGATGTCTACTTTTATTTCACAAGGGATTATATGACTATTCCAATTGCTTTTCTGATCCTGATTTAACTTTGATAAGTGGTACTTATTGAGAAAGATACTGTTTCATTTTAAATTTTTCATTTTGTTGAGTACAGGATTTTAAACTATATCATAAGATCTTCTGGATTTTTTGTATCTATTGATACATCACCCTTTTCATTTCTGATTTTGTTAATTTGGATAATCTCCTTTTGCCTTTTAGTTGGATTGGATAAGGGTTTCTCTATCTTGTTGATTTTTTTTTTTTTTGAAAAACCAACTGTCTGTTTCATTGATTCTTTGTATTTTTTCTCTTTATTTTTATTTTATTGATTTCAGTCCTCTTACCATCTATTCCTTTTTAGTGTGTTTATATCTTTGTTCTAGACCTCTCAGGTAGGTGTGCTATTAAGCTACTAGTAGAATTTTTTTTCCAGTTTGTCTGTTTTTAGTGTATGCACTTATTGCTATAAACTTTCCATTTAGCACTGCTATCATTGGGTTCCATAAATTTGAGAATGCTGTGCATTTTTTATCATTAAATTCTAAGAAGTCTTTAATATTGTTTCATGTTTTACCTTGGCCAATTTTATTATTCAGTAAAGAGTTATCAATTTCTAGGAGTTTACATTTTTCTGTTGTTGATATCTATAGCCTGAAGTTTCTGCCCCATCCAGTCCCCATGGTCAGATCTAAGTTCTCCCATGTGTGGTCCTGCAGGCACACATGAAATAATTACTTAAGGCTAATATAAATTGCAAATTGTTTGGTCTGTGGCTCAAACTCTTTTCTTGGGAGTTTTTGAATTTTAATTCAATCCCTTTATATTAATCTGTATATCATCACATGGCTTTATGGCTTTACTTCAGTTTCTTTATATCTTGCTTTCTCAGCAACAGCTTGCAGGATCTCCTGAGTCCTCCCTTCTCTTTTATATATGCTTAGAATTCCTGCCACACTTTAAGCTGCTTTGCCATAGACCAAAACAGTTATTTTATTAATCAATGGTAATTCACAGTGTACAAGAAGACATCTCACATCAAATATCCAGTTTTAATCTATGGTGGTCTAATAGAATAAAAGGAATTATTTCAGTTTTCTTTTACCTGATGAGACTTTCTTTCTGTCTAAGTATATAATCAGTTTTGGAGAAAGTTCCATAAGGTACAGAGAAAAAGTTATATGATTTTGTGTTAGGAAGAATTTTTTAAAAATATCTATTAGGTCAATTTGGTTTATGATATCTGCCAGGTTTTCCATTTTTTGCATTGTCTTTTTTTTAATAATCAGCAAACCAAGAATCAATCTCCCCAAGGATGCAGCAATACCACTGCTGGGTATATACCCTAAAGATGCAAAGTCACACTCCAAAGGCATTAGCTCAGCTGTGTTCAAAGCAGCATTATTTGTAATAGCAAGAACCTGGAAACAACTTAGATGCCCCTCAAATGAAGAATGAATTAACAAACTGGTACATCTACACAATGGAGTACTACTCAGCAGTAAGAAAAGATGATATCCTAAAATTTGCAGGCAAATGGATTTGGAGACTATTCTCTTGAATGGGTCATCACAAGCACAGGAAGATAAGCAGAGGATGTACTCACTCATTAGTGGACTTTAGACAAAAAGCAGAAAAAAAAAGCAAAGAAAACTTAAGCTATAAAACATAGCTGGGGATCTGAAGAAACTGAAGAGAGACATCTTGGGATTCCTCTAGGAAGAGAAAATAGAGAAGATCTATTTTAGTATCTCCACTGAAAATTAGATATTATTCTAATAGATCTGCATTTACTTGTTATTGGGTCTTTTTCCTTTGCAACTTTTAATATTCTTTCTTCATTCTATATGTTTAATTTTTAATTATTATTATGTGCTGAGGAGGATTTCTTTTCTGATAGAACCTATGTGGTATTCTGCATGCTTCTTGTACTTTTATATGTGTCTCCTTATTTAGGCTAGGAAAATTATCTTTTATTATTTATTGAAAACATTTCCTAGGCTTAGGAGCAGGATTTCTATTCCTACCTGTATTTCCATTCTTAGGTCTGGTTCTTTCATAAGGTCATAGATATCTTGTATCAAAATATTTTAGGGAGGAATTTAATATATTATTTGACTGATATTTTCATTTTTTCTATTATCTCTTCAAAGCCTGAGTTTCTTTTTATCTTTTGTATTCTGTTTATAAAGGTTGTCTCTGTAGTTCTTTAAATTCTTAAAATTTTTTCCAGAACTTCTTCAGTTTGGATTTTCTATGTGATTCTATTTTTAGTTTCAGGTCTTGAACAGTTTTATTATTTTCTTACATTGGTTCTGTTTTCCTAAATTTTCCTAAGGTATTTATTAATTTTTTCCTCAAGGACCTCTATCACTTTAACAGAGGCAGTTTTAAGATCATTTTTCTTGTGCTTCTTCTATGTTGGAACATTCAGGGCCTCTATGGTAGAATAACTGAGCTCTGATATTTCCCTGGCTGCTATTGACTGTGTTCTTGCACTGCATCTAGGCATCTGGGATTGTTTTGATTATAGGCTTAGATGCAGATTGCTGAATTTGCCTTCATTTGTGTGGGTTTTTTGGATTTTGGGGTTTTTTTTTGTTTCCTCTCTTGATTGTTGAAGTGTGTGATGCTTGTGTATTTCCTGATTCTCTGCCTTGCTCAGTTGATATGTTCCCAGTGAATGTCTGCTGACATTTGGGGGTCAGATATAGAGATAAATTGGGGAACTAAAGTTTGGAGAAGATGTTTGTGAGCTGTTGGGGATGAAGAAAGAGAGAAAAGAAAGACTACAGAATGTTTTCTTCTACAGAGCTATAAATAAGACTAGGGCTTTGGACTTGGGAAAGAAGAAGTGTAGCTCTGCAGCTCTGCTGTCAGCCTACTTGTTGCCCAAACTGAAGTGGCCCTTTAAACAAGTGGAGAGAGAGAGAGGATACAGGAGGAATATCTCTTGAATCCATAGGAAATGGAATGGAGTGGGGCTATATGAAAAGTTGCCATGGATATTCTGATGCATAGCTGAGGATAAAATTTCTGGAGCATAATTTATGCACCATTTATGATCATGGCACTCAGTAACATGAACAGGTTTTTTTGTTAAAAAAAAAATTGATGTGGCCTCCTCATCATATGAACATATGAATCATATTTTACAAGTCTATGTACTCATAGCTAAATATATATTATACTATATGAAATGGCTTTTAGCTCATACTTCATGTTACAAAATGTTATTATTAGTAAAGTACATACATATAAACATATATATATTCATATTATAAGTCAGAGAAGAAAAATAAAAACTTAAAGACTCAGTTTAACTGTAAATCACAGGAGAAGAACTTACTGGTGTGACAGGCCAGCAACCTTAAACTATGCTATTCAGTACCTGAAGCTACAAGTGTACATTCTGTGCAGAATCTGTGAATAAGTTTTTATAATTGCCAGTAGGAACGAGAAAGGTCCCAGCAAAGCTAAGTCCAGAAGCTGTTTTTTTTTTTTACTGTTTTTTTTATTTTGTTTTGTAAATTGTTTTGCCAAACTTCAGATGAAAGGTAACTTAGATTGTTTTTGTGACCTCCAGGCTTCATGATATAACATGAGTATTGACTGCTTTCCAATATTCTATGGGTATCAGAGTTTGTGAAGCCTTGGGCTTGTTATATATCCCTGATCTTATTTTTTGGTGGAGGGAAATTCCTTTATCCCAGACATTTTATATTTGAAAGATAGGGGCATTATTTTTTTCTGGCTATATTAAAATGGAAGATGGAGCATCATTTTGGAATTCAAACATATGGAATAATTTCAAATTTAGTGTTGTTTTCATTTTATCCTCTGTGGTGGAATAATTAATTGCAAGGATTCAATCTAGGAGGAATGTCTGTAAAAATCTCAAAGACAGGGGAAGTGTGTATATATAAATGTAATAACAAAAGGAGTGAGAGAGAGAAGAAAACCTAGATCCTATGCAAGGAAGGCTTGTTGCTGAATTCTCTGTGCCTGGCTGCTAAGTCTTCAGTCCCCATCTCAAACCAGTTTGGATCTGTTGGTGTAAAAGTGACATTGTTCATAGAAGAGGTGACAAATTCCCCAAATGGACAAATTATGAAGGTTTAATCCTCTTTTATTTTGAAGGCCTACAGTGTTCAGAAAATTTAGTTGATGTTGAAAGGTGTTAAACTCATCTCAGGTTTCTTTAAGGTTTTCTGAGACAGAGAAGTTAGTTGATCCAAAGAAACCCCCAGTCCCCCTGTTCCCATTCCAAGTCCTCAATGAATGCCCAGATTGGCAAGACAGACAAGCTGGGTGGTTTATATTGCTGAGGTAGGCATAGTGATATGGTCTGGTGCTTCAGGGGAAATCAGAGAAATGTTAGGGGATATAAAGGCAGCAGTGCAAGTACCTGTTAAGTTAGTGGGTAAGCAGATATAGGCATTTTCTCACAAATCCAAAAGAGTACTTCGGATTTATAGGAAGGAGAGGGCATGAAGCAAAAATGCATTACTTATTTTTATTTTTAAAAGTTCTTCTTTCTTTCAAGTGCAGAACAGGGAAAAACTGTGTCCCAGCAACACAGTAAGAAAGGTTTTAGACTGGCTACCAGAAATTGGTTTTGAGGGGGATTGAGTTAAGTCAGGTAAAAAGTATTGTTGTTGATAAAAATAATAGTATAGCAGATAGACATTTAAGAGATGGCAAATATTTGCTGTGCAGGTTGAAACAAGACAAAATATGATATTTCCTCTAAATATTCCTCCTAATGAGGAAATATGGTCCCCCTTCCCACCTCTAGCAATATTTCAACCAAGAGCACATATAGATGAGTTAAAACTAGAAAGTCAAGTGAGGCACATATTTTTAATTTTTAAAAATTGTTCTATCAATTATCTTTGTATGAAACACAAGGGAGAAATGTGGCCAATCAACACATGACTGTGACCACAAAGAAAGAAATTCATCAATCATTGAGTTTAAAAATACACGAATGATTCTTTTATCTTATCTACAACAATTGAACTGTTTTTAAAATATCCCACATATCCACTGGTAACCTCTGTCTGTTACAGACAGTGAGGGTAAGCAAGTTGGTTAAATCACTTCTTAAGCAGCTTTCTGCTGTCCCTTCTTTCCAATCATAGATTTATAAATGTGTGGATTCATACTGCCCCTGGCTATGGTAGCCTTGATAAGTGACTTCAACACTTCATTACCTCAGATTGTAAGCTTCAAGTGACATTAAAATCTTCTGAAGCATTATCTGCTAACTCTGACATCTTAGCTATGAGGTACTGTTGAATTGAGGCACTATTCCTAGTAGAAATGCCACCTACCTGTTCATGGCTTGTGATGCATGTCTTCAAGAGACTTCAAGATTTAAACAGTGAATTCAAAACCATTGTCAAATTATACAGAAGAAAAAAGACCAAATCTGGAAAATATATTTGTAATAAGGATTTAGGTACTTGTACAAGCCCTTTTATTGTTGGTAGAAAAGCCTTCAATCTACTCGGAAAGGCACATATTAGGACAAGAAAATAGATGTTTAGGTGGGAGTACCTGAGTAAAATATAGTTGTGAATCAAGTCAGAAGCTGAGAGAGACCACCACTCTTAGTGAACTTGAAAAAGTGTATGTCTAAGGTTGGAGTTGAGTTTAGTGGCTAAACAATGTTTACAAGCTGATGTAGTAACTATGCATCCTGTGAGATAATGTAGCCATGTACTTATAGAAAGTAGGTGATGGTCTGAGGGCCTGGATGAACCCTCCTCAGCCTAAAAGGTGAGATTTTTTTTTGACAATTTAGGCAGGATAAAAATTTGTGAAGTAATTTTGTTTCCTTCTGCTTAAGTTATACTAGGACAAAGGTCTTCAATATATATTAGTGAACCTTAGAAGGCTTGTTTCACTTATTTTTTATCAAAATTATTATCATTGGGGGTTGGGTAAGTGAATGTTCTATTCCTATGAAGATACACTATTATTGTTACAACTCTTATAAAGAAAAACATTTCATTGGGGCTGGCCTACTGTTAGTCCATTATCATTATGGCAGCAATCAGAGAATTCTACTTCCAGATATGCAGTTAACAGGCAGAGAGAGACCACTGGTTCTGGCTTGGGATTCTGAAACTCCAAAGCTGATACACATTTTTCAATGAGAATTTTTTCAGTAGTGTATATATGCCATTTTTGAGTTATGGTGTTATGTTGGGTGAAAAAGCTTTATTCCTGTCAGATGGCTATATTTGACTGCATTACATTGTATTCATATTTTAAATTTGTGTATTGGTAGGTGTTTCATCTTTATCCAACAGAAGTAAGTTCCCTAGAAAATGTCAAGTTCAGCTGTTGATAAAAATGGTAAGTTGGAGCTTTAGGCTATGTAATAATATGAGATGCCCTTTTCAACTCTTAGAGAAACTTCCAGCTATAAATTAACCAGGAGCACTAGGTATAGTTTGGTCTTGCATGTAAGGAGGGACAGATAGGTCAATTATAAAAGTACAGGAATGGAAGTGGTGAGTTAGTGAAGATAAACAAACAAGGGGGTGTAAAATAGGATTGGGAGTTCAGACATCAGTGAAAGGATGTGGTGACATGTTATATATTTACTAAAACCTGGAATGTCAAGAGATCAACCCTCAGTCAAACTAGGCAGAAGCAGATCGCACCATAAGTCTCATCACTTGGGAGGCAGAGATCTTCTGGATCTCCAGGAGTTCAGGAGATAACAGAGCAATAGAAACTCACACTTTTTCCCAACACAGGGATTCAGAGGATCTCTGTGAGTGCAAGACCAAACAACTTGGCTTCAATGCACACACCTTTAATCCTAGCATGGGGAAAGCTGGGAGCAGTGACCTATGCCTTTAATCCCATATCTCCAGAGACAGAAATCTTTCTGTGTCTGTGAGTTCAAGGCTAACTACCAAATAGAGTAGCTTATGCCTTTAATCTTAACCTGGATGGGATACAGCTGGGCAAAAGGTATTTAAAGCAGGCTGAGGAAAACACCAGGCATTAGAAGCAACCAGGAGCAAGGCTGAGGAACTAGAAGATAGCTGGGTGAGATTTGACTGTGGTGTTTTTCTCTTTGATATTTCAGCCTTTTAACAATATCTAGATCTGAGTTTCTTTTAATACAAGTAGAATTCATGTACAAAAAGATTTATATGGTAAGAGTACATTGATAAAAAAGAAGTGGGGAGAGGATGAGAATGGATTTGTGATTTAGGAAGTCAACAAGATTATAAGACCATATTTGAAGATATCTGAACAGGGTAAAATTGTTGCCTGCAGATATTAAAAACACAACTGCTGCTAAGAGCTGAAGACAAAAGGGCCAGCCTCTCCTTTTAGAGTTATCAGTATGATAAAGTATGACTTTTAACATTTGACCTTATAGGCCTAAAGCCTATCTTCGATTTGCATAAATATAGAGTGTGAAAGGTTTGAGGGGTTTGGGAAAATAAGGCTGAAGTCTGGTACAATCTGTAGTTTATCCTGTTAAAAGATGAATGGAGAGAATTATGGGAGGACAAAGACACAACCAGATCTTCCCTTGTTGCTTTAAATAACAGTTTGCTAAGAAAGGGTTGTATGAAATCTAAATGTAAAAAATGTTAATGAGCCCTAAATTAGAAGTCCTTCTTTCTAGTAGAGAGTTGGAGATCTTGAATTAAGGCTATTACAGTCAAGAGGTATGTATCTGGCTTTTACAGTTAGTGTAATTCCTAGATAAGGTACTATGTGAGTGACTAGACATCTACTTATTGAAGTAGGATACTATCACATAAACTGTGAATGCCCAGGTCGTCCTTCAAGGTCTGACTAAAGAAATGAGAATGGTCCCAGAACCTTAGCATTCAGGCTATGGCTGAGCAGTCTAGCAATATCTGCCTCCTGATGGAAGACCAAAATTATAGCAGTCCTTCAGTATATGAGACTGAATGTTAGCACTCCCATTCTGTTCTCAAGGATATTTTGAAAACAAACCTCACCTGCATCTGCATGGGAGTCTGTGGTAAAAGAGAAATGAACAACTCAAGTCCACAGGTTGATGGAAGATACCAGCAGCAAAGATCATTCTCCCAGAAACAACTGGCAGGACTCTGGTAACTGACCTTCGCAAGGTCCACAGAACTTTCTGAGTTGCTGAGATGAAGGTATGTTAAACCTTGACTGGATAGCCTAATACAAGATGTCTCAGACAGATACTAGGTTTATGCTCAAGTGAATCCAAAGCAGAGAACCCTTACCTAGCCAGGAGTCCAAATGAGAGATCAAAATTCCAGTGAACTTTAGGAAAACTGACTTCAAAGAGATCTGACCTGCCAGAGGAGAAAATAACACTTACTAGTTTTTATAGATAGATTTTCCAGGTAAATGGGCTTGTTCACAACCTAGGCTAATGCTGTTCGAAAAAATTCCTCCATGGTTCCATGATTTGGCCTCTCCCCTAGCAATAAGAGTTCAAGCACTGGCCTGGCCTGACTTACATAGACAAATTTCTCAATAAATAGCTCATGTTTTAGACAGAGATTGGAAGCTTCATTCTACATATAGACCTCAGAGTTCTGGCCAGATAAGGACATAAAAGGAAAGTTTAAGAAAACTTTCAGCAAAGTCCAGCAAAGAATGAATATGCTTCCTCCCTTTGCTTTGCTTCAACCTACTGTACCATATAAAGTGAAGCATTTACTTCCTATGAGATTGTATTTGGAAAACCTCCCCAATTGCTTTCTAGGCTCAGCGACTAGCAGTTGGCAGAACTCTCTAACCATTTGTTTCTCAAGTTACTAAAGGCCTTCCAGTTGTCTATATAGACTATTTACTAAACCATCTGAGAGATCCAGCTTACCTCTGAGTCTATAACCAATTTGCCCTTGTTCAAGTTTATTGATAGTATCTGGGTTAATCAAATAACCAAAGGGGCCCCAAAACTTAATTGAATAATAGTATCTGGGTTAATAAAATATCCAAAGGGGCCCTGAAACTAAATTGGAAAGGAACCTACAAGGGCAACTTTCTCCTCTCATACATCTGTGAAGGTAATTGTCATTACACCTTGGATACACCACAACCAAGTCAAGAAAACAGAACCCACAGACACTGACGCCAAATGGACTATCTCTGGACTATGAAATAATTTAAATTAAGATTTTACTGGGTCCCAGGCCTTTTTATTCTCTACCCTTCTGTGTTCACAGATGTCTTATGTTTTAAACTAGGCCCATAGTCCAACCCACACTGTCCCCAGGCCCGAAATGGCAACTGAAAAAGAAAGATATGTGGAAAGTATTAGCTAATGTGACAACAGACCTGCAACTTTTATTCTATATTGACTTTTACTTGTTGATGCCTACTTTAAGTATCTGGGTGCACTGAAGAAAGGAAAGATATAGGACTTTTTATTTTGAGATAAAAATTCAGAGTTTACAATTCTATGTATGTGTGGCTGGGCCCCGTAGTTAACAGAAACAAGGGAGGTTTCTGTCCAAAATTTTTGACTGTTAAACTGGAACTTACTGATAAATTTCTTCAAAAACATCCTGGCCTTCTAGAAACAGAAAAACCTAGATAGAGAGTCAAACTCTATGTCACAGAAAAGACACTGAATACAGTTAATCTTTCCAGCTCAAAAATCAGCTGGGATTTCTGGTTATTATTAGACATTTGGCCCCTATACTACCTAGGGATAGGAAATAACCAGACTATTAACCCATTGACAAAAGACACTGTAACTAGATTATCCCAGAATAACATTAGGGGATTTATAAGGGGGATAAAACTCATCTAGTGTTCTAATATTTAACCTAGGTAACTCTTTTTACTGCATTATGGGTTTATTCGTCTGAATAACAATAATATTTCTGAGCCCCTGAGACTACTTGGTGACCATGTACAAATTATTTGACTAAATATGCCTCTTATGAAGCTTTCAAAACCAAGGAGATAGGTTTGTCAGAATCTAGAAAAATTATAACAATAGTTAGATTCCCTTGCATATATGATCCTATAAAACTGAAGTGGCTTAGACTTACTTCTCATGAGATAAGAAAAACTACCTGGATGTGAGAAAAAAAACTATTTTTTAATGCTCATTGATCAGGAGTGATTGTTAAAAATTTCTTGCCATGGTTTGGAAAATTTTTCATGATGGGGAGAGAGAAAGGAAAGGGAGAAGTGAAGAAAGATCAGATAATTGATATCAGGCTTTGATCTTAGTTCCCTTGACTAACTACTCTGAGCCTTTAATTCTCATTCTGATTGAATTAATAGCACATCTTTGTATCTTAAACTATATGGTCAATTACCTATCAGTTTAATTTAAAAAAGTTTTTTAGAATCAGCTATATCTCCTTAGAGCAGGATGAGTACACAATTGACTCTTTCACAAACACAGCTGAGGAATGTAAGGGGGCTCTGAGAGAATAGCACAACTCAATTCATGGTAAGTTGTAAAAGGTTCTGCCCCGGACTTTCTGGACCTGGACCAAGGGTTGAGACCCACACTCTGCCCCGCTTAGCCTCAAATAATCACACACAGGCCTGTATTGTTATTTTCACACTGATTGAACTAGGGCCTCTCTGAACTCAACCCATATTATTTAGCACCACAGCTCGGTACCTTTTCTCAGAGCAGAATATCAGGTTCTTTCCTTTGTGTCTGCTGTGTTTCCACATTGTGTCTGTGGTGGCTCTCTAGTGGCTCACTTGCATCTGTCTGGTGTCTGTCTGGTGTTTCTATCTGCTCTGAGATGTCCCTGATTTTTCATAGCCTGTCCCTATCCAGCAGGTCCAGTTATTTGAGGGTTTCGAGGGGAGGCACCTGTGAAGCAAATGGGGGGAGAGAGAGAGGAAGCCAAGCGCATAAAGGACAACAAGAGACAGTCTGAGTCACATCAAGGCTTCGTTTATTGAATAAATGCTGAGGCTTTTTAAACAGTGTTTAGAAGGGGAGGGGGAGCAGAGAGAGGGGAGTGTAAGGCTCCAGGCAGAGAGGGGAAGCAGAGAGAGGGGAGTTAACTGAAGAGGAGAGTGAAAAATTATCAGAGGAAGTCCAGGTGGGCAGGATCTCTTTGGTCCCATGATTCTGCAGCTGATTGATTACTGTTTGAAGCCCTATCTAAATGTACATTGTATGATGGGCCAAGGACATCCCATATTTTGCAAGGCCTGCAATTTAGCGAAGAACACCTTATCATGGGAGACTCCATGAAGCTCACTTCTGTAACCAACCAAGGACGCCTAATCTAGAAGGACTCCAAGAAGGCTGTTTTCGCAAAGCTAGTAATTTACCAAGGATGCTTCATCCAAGAAGCAGGAAATTCTAAATAGTCCTGGGTCAGTCTCCAACAATAGCCTGGTAGCACTGCCCACACTTCCTGTTTGCCTTTGGCCAATCAACTTTTTATTAAACCCATAGATGGGACAAACATTTACATTACCGGAATAATCCCACTACATTTTAATGCAAAGAGAATTTTAATGCAAAGGGAAATATTATATTGGAATGGATATTTCTACCACATAAACAGCATAAAAAATTAAAGACATATGTGGAAAAGATTTCTGAATTAATCTTTAAAGGGAAATTAAGACTTCCTCCAATAACAGGAATGGACCCTGCAGAAATTGTTGTACCTTTAACTAATGAAGAAATTGACCAATTATGGGTAGAAAGTGAACCTTGGCAAAGAGCCTGCAGTAATTTTTGGGGAGATATTAACAACAAATACCCTCAAAGCAAAAGAATTGAATTTTTGAAGAAAACTAATCGGATTCTTCTTTGTGTTGTATGAGATTAATAAATTGCTAGAGACCCCACATTTTATACCGACGCAAATAAGTCAGAAAACACAGGTTACAAATCAGAAAATATAAGTAAAGTGGCTCAAAGCCCTTATAATTCTGTTCAAAATTCAGAATTATATGCTATTGTGATGATATTAATGGATTTTATGCAAGCTCTTAACATAGTCACTAACTCAGTATGCAGAAAGAGTTGTTTTACACGTTGAAACTACTTATTTTAGTAATAATGAGTCAGAATTAAATTCATTATTTATTTGGTTACAAGAAATAATCAGTGCTAGGGATCATTATATAATACACATTCGATCTCATATACATCTGCCAGGTACTTTAGTGCAAGGTAATGAGGAAATTGATAAATTATTAATAGGAAATATGCTAGGGGCCTCAGAGTTTCATAAAAAAAATCATAGCAGTAGCAAAGGATTAAAAAAGATTTCTCCATCACTTGTCACCCAGATGAAGAAATTGTAAAATGAAGTCCCACCTGTTCCTTCTATAACCAAATTCCATTACCATCAGGGAGTAACCCTAAAGGTATACACAGGAATGAAATCTGGAAGATGGATGTATTTTATTTTACAGAATTTGGAAAATTAAGATATGTACATTATACAATAGATACATTTTCAAGATTTCAATGGGCAACTGCTTTGAGTTCAGAAAAGGCTGTTTCTGTAATTGCACATTTGCTAGAAGTTATAGCCACCATGGGAATACCTGTAGAGATTACGATAGACAATGCTCCAGCATATGTCTCTAGTAAAATGAAACATTTTTTTGCCTATTACAATATAAAGCATATTATAACAATACCATATAATCCCTACAGGGCAAGCAGTCATAGAGAGATCAAATCAAACTCTAAAGGATATGCTAAATAAACAGAAAGGAGTAACAAAGACCCCTAGAAATAGAATACATAATGCCTTATTGACTTTAAATTTTCTCAATGCTAATGAGAAAGGGACAACAGCTGCTAAAAGGCATTTGACTATGGAAAAAAAAGCAGCTGAGCTAAATCAAAGATGTACTGACCTCAGAATAGAAGCCAGGCTACGTGCTACATTGGGGAAGAGGTTTTGATTTTGTTTCCACAGGTGAAGAAAAGATATGGGTACTATTAAAATTAATAAAGACTCGATTTGAACCAGAGAAACTTCATGAAAGTAAGAATTGATGGCTCCTCTACCCATACTACAATTCTTTAAGGTGTAAGAAAAAACAACGTTTTGGGACAGATTTTTGTTTTTGTCTTTACAGAAAGCCAGAAATAACCATCTTCAAGAAGTTGAAAGACATCTAGACAACTACAATAGAAAGGAGGTTATCCAGAAAAATTTAGAAGCAAAAAGAATATCACATCTACTGGTACCAATATACTCTATGTGGAAAAAAATCTTTCTTCTTAACATCTATCTTTAATTACAAGATAAGTTGAAGTCCCAGTTAAATTATAAATTAAAGCTGCCTTTGGAGTTGGAATGTGGTTCTCTCCTTCTCTAAACCCAAGCATACTTGCTAAAGGAAAATGCAAAAATCTCTGTATCATATCAGAAGAGTCTCCTGATATGAGACAGAAGATTGACTAAAAAGGGACAGTTCTATTATTACTAATCCTATTCTGAATAAAAATGTATGCATTTAGCTTTCTGTATATTGTGTTGTGTTTTAGTCTCTTATCAGTATTCTGCCGTGACCCATAACAATGCCTAATTGTGAACTGGAAGTAACCAAAAGGAAGATGGGGCCCCACAATGAGGATATCACATGAACTATGACAAAGCTACCAGGATGACAAACTCCAACCAAAGATCATATTTGGACTACAAACTGCTTAAGACATTTTTAGGTGGCTAGCTGAGATGAACCTGCTTCACATATTACTCTAGCCAGGACCTGAGACAAGCCATGCACTTTCCTGTTATGCAGAGACTGGATAAAAAATAATACAGCTACATATTTCAGGACTTGACAATCAATAACACTTTTCTTTTCAGGATCCCCTAAAGATGCTGTCACCCCTCCCCAGACAGCAGGAAGTAAATTTAAGAACACAATGCTCACATTCCAAGAGGTGGGGTGAGTGGTTTTTGGTCTTTCAATTAGTTATGGATGATTGTTGTTGTTTAGGGTAATTAGTTACAAATTGTTATTTATTATGGTTAGAAAAAGCTAAACAAGAGAGATTAGATTTAGAGTTCTTGTTTTAAAAAAAGAAGAAAAGAAAAAAGGATACAGATATGATAGAATACAAGGGTAAATTATTGAACCTACTTTAAAAAAGTACTAGCTTTAAATATTTTACACTGGAATTCATTTTTGTATATTGTATACAAATTGTATGTATTAATATAAGGTTGAGATTAATTTTGTCACTGTACATATATTCTTGTTTGTTCAAGATATTATACAATGTAATACAAATTGCTAGACCAGGAAAGATATTATTACCAACTAATTAAGATATAAATAATTCCAAGTTAGTAGTCAAACATTACAATTAAACTTATAGTCATATTAGATATGTTTTCAAAATGACATATATTTTAGGTGGACAGGTCTTCAAGCAGTTCAGAGATTGATAGAATATGGCATTTAAGAAGTTTCAAAAACATAGATCGTTAATATTTTGCCAGTGGGACATCTGCTCCTGGCAGCACCAATCCACTTCAGAGAAGATTATGGACATCAAGGAAAATCCTCCATATAAATTGACCTTCTTTGTGACAAAAGTTAGCCACTGGACAAGAAAGTACTCTTGGCTTGACTGCTGACAATATGATATTGAAAATGAACTTGCAGGAGAAAAACACAAAAGAATTGTTAAGCCTTGCCAAGATAAGAAAGAAAGGACTTTTGGAATATCCTGCAGCTCAGAGAATTCTATCAGACATGCTAGACCTGTAGGCCAAAGAAGAATGTTTTAACAACACAGAAAAACTTTGAGTGACTGTCCAAGCTGCTAGCTGTTTCATTTCTTACATTTTTGGAAGATGCTATTTACTATTTACTTAATATTATTTCCTTCTTGAGTCTCTGAGGAATTTGAATATGAGGTTAATAGTTATAGTTTTTTAGTGACAGTTTTAAAAAAGAAACTCACTTAGAAGTTAACGTGTATAAGTTTAAGAGACATTGAAATATAGTTTTTAGTAATACAAGTTAGATACAAAGTGGATTATGTACAATCCTTTGGACCTATGTGGGGCCGAGAGTGAGACTAAACTTCTGGTGCAGGCCTGAAAAGTCTAGGCCAGAAGCATTTCCAACAATGGTAGAATACCATTCAGGCTATAAAACTCAGGACATAGAGAACATCACTTGCCAAAACTAAAACAAAGGCCTAATCCATCAAAATCCATAGTTATGGGAGAGTCTTTAAATGTACTAACCTTGCCTTTTGGATTCTTTAGTTTCGCTTCTGGATAATTGTTCTTGTTAAGTGGAGTAGTCAACCTAGGACATGATTTTGTTCTTAAAAGCTCATCCCAAGAAAGGCTCAGAGCTACACTGTAGCGTAGTTACGGTATGCCTGATAAATGCTTTCTATTGGCTTAAAACCACATCCAACATGCCTCCTCTGATGAATACCCCTCAGCAACATGACCTTACCTGATATTTATAACTACCTTTCTCTATTACCATCCTAAATTTGCCCTACCTTCATCAAGCAGCTTATCATGTCTTGGATATTTTCTTGGAGGAATAACCCATATCTTCTTTTCTGCAGGATCTTGTATCTTTGTTATGCTGCCTGGTTTGTGTTGTTGTGAATTTAATCACAGAATCTGGTAACAGCAAGAGATACCAGAATGGATTTTCTATATGTCAGACATAATCATACTTGTCTACATTATTGAGAAATAATCCAATTTCCCCCTGTAGTCTACACCAATCACTCCTCCTAACATCATTATTCCTTTCTTATCCTTTTGATTTAAGGAAATCAGAAGCAAAAGGTGGCCAGGAGGATGTCTAAATTATAATTCTATGGAACATTTGTCATGACAAGTAATTTCCCATCTACATCTAGAACTTCTAAGTCTTAAATCACTTAAGGTGGCCTTAAGTCACCAGAACTTAAGGTCAGAGTAACAGAAAGTAAACATTTTCTAGTTGGTCTCATTAGAAGAAATAATGAGAGGGACTTTTCCTGTTTCCACATTTTTATTCATGGATCTCTGAATCCTGGAGAATGGCTATATATATCAGATACTGATTTAGAAGATATGCAGCATTCTAGGGAAACCTGACCCAGAACTCCAGGATATTTTTACCCAACTAAACATTTGTTTATTTTAAGCTGTAGTTTTTAAAAAATCTGTCTACCTATCTACCAGACCGGCTTATTCATGATGATGGGAACCATGTTACAATCAGTAAATTCCATGGCCAACTGTACATTATTAAACTTACTATGCTCTAAATTAGTTTCCCTGGAAAGAAGCTTGTCATATATAACATGATGATGGTGGATAAAGCATTCTGTAAATATCTGGATGGTAGTTTTAGCAGAAATGTTATGTGAAGGAAAGACAAGCCCACCACCAAAATTAACATCTATTTGAGAAGGACAAAATGTCACCTCCTTCACAAAAGTAGTCCAAAGTAATCCAACACACCATATTGCTGGCTGGTTACAATGGAGAATGATGCTACATTGAGGCCTCTGTAGAAAGAGGTTTCTGGCTAGCCAACTGGGGTCCAGACTTACAGACCTTCAGTCCCGGAATACCTAGCCCCATGGTCTGGATCTGCCAAATGCCTCTTATCAGGACCAACAATCCTAATATCCCAAAGAAACACATAGACACTTACATTAATTTCACCCTGCTTGGCCTATGTCTTGGGCATATTGCCAACTAGCTCTATCTTTTTTATTTATAAAACAAAGTTGTTTTTATTCATGTATCCCCTTGCTCCCTCTCCCAAATCCTCAAGTCAGCCATCAGCCTCCCTCCTCCACATCCTCCATTCCCTCCCGCAAAAGGGCAAGAAGTCCCAATGTGGATCAGCTCTCCAGACAGGTAGGATTTCCTCATCTAATATCAAGACTGGGTTAGGTATTCCTCTAGAAGGAATGGGCTCCAAGGTGCCAGTCCATGCACTGAAACACAGTCTGAACCCTCCCCCTTGAGGCTCCACATACTGCCCATGTCAGTGGACAGTTGTCTATCCTTGGAGGGCCTAGTTCCTTTTCCTGATGGTTCCCAGGTGGCTGTTCTTAATTCAGTGAGCTCCCTAGAGTTCCAGCCAGCCATCACTGTGGGAGTTTTTCTCATAATCCCTATTGCCTTACTCTCCTCCCCTGCTCTCACCTGGACCAGGAACTCAGTCCAGTGCTCAGCCACGTATCCCTGCCTCTACCTCTATTCATTGTTGGATGTAAGTTCTGTGAAGGCACTTAGGGGGACAATTCACTTGATTATGGAGGAAGTCACATCTAGGCAGCACCTTCACTATTGGTTGAAGACATAGCCAGGGATATCCTGTAAGTTCTTAGAGGTTTTTCCAGGACCCATTCTTTTTCCAAACCCACACTGGCTTCCTTTATTAAGACCTCCATCTCCTTTTTATTTCTCCATCATTGTTGTTCTTCTCACTCAATCATCTCCTTCTCTCATGATTTGTTTCCACCCCTTCTTGCAATGCCTTTTGCTCGCAATTAGCTAAGGGGATCTTCTGTATTTTCTCTTCCAAGGGGAATCCCTGGATGTCTCCCTTAAATTGCTTCTAATCTCAAGCTGTTCAGGAGTTGTGGTTTGCAGCTTGAGTATTCTTTGCTTTTTGTCTAAAGTTCACTAATGAGTGAGTACATCCCGTACTTATCTTTCTGTTCTTGTGATACCTCACTCAGTAGAATATTCTCCAAATTCATTCATTTGCCTGCAATTTTTAGGATGCATTTTTTTTTTTTTACTGCTGAGTAGTACTTCATTGTGTAGATGTACTACAGTTTGTTAATCCATTCCTAAGTTGAGGGGAATCTATCTAGGTTTTTTCTAGGTTCTTGCTACTATGAATAATGCTGCTATGAACATAGTTGAGCTAATGCTTTGGGGGTGTGAATGTGTGTCTTTAAAGTATATGCCTAAAAGTGGTATTACTGGATCCTTGGGGGGATTAATTTCCAGTTTTCTGAAAACTGCCATACTGCATTCCAGAGTGGCTGAACAAGTTCACACTTGCACCAACAATCGAGGTATGTTCCTGTCAATCCACATCCTACCGAGCATAGGCTGTCTGTTATCTGTGTCTTTAATCTTAGCCAATCTGACAAGTGTAAGGTCATATATCAAAGTTGTTTTGATTTGCATTTCTCTGATGGCTAAAGATGTTGAGCACTTTTTCAAGTGACTTTCAGCCATTTTTAATTCTTCTGATGAGAATTCCCTTTTTAGTTCTGAACCCCATTTTTTAATTGGGTTATTTAGGGTTTGAAGCTCTAGCTTCTTGAGTTCTCTATATATTTTGGGGATCAGTCCTCTGATTTGTAAGGTTAGTAAATATCATTTCCCATTCTGTAAGTTGTCATTTTGTCTTATTGACTGTGTCCTTGGCCTTACAGAAGCTTCTTAGTTTCAGAAGGTCCCATGTATTGATTGCTGTTCTTAGTGTCTGTGCTACTGGTGTTATATTTAGGAAGTGATCACCTGTGCCAATGCGTTGAAGGGTATTTCCCACTCTCTATTTCAGTGTAGCTGGGTCTATGTTGAGATCTTTAATCAACTTGGATTTGAGTTTTGTGCAGGATGATAGACAGGATCAACATAGCTCTTTCATCTTAATTTAACCCATTTCCATTAATCTGTCCTGTGACCTGGCCCATGGCCTACCTTTGTTCCTTTACTTGTTGATTGTTGGGCAGCTGAATCATGTCTCCACTGACTCTGCCTTCCTTCTCACCTATGCTTAGATTTCCTGCCTACTGCTAAGGAGCGTGATATAGGCCAAAACCATTCCTTTATTCACATCATGTAGAAATACATTCCCACATCAGGCCTCAGCATTCGTCTCTGTGGCTGGAAAATTTGATGCTCAGAAACATCTGTAGTGAGCTTAACCTTAGTGAGTGAAAGTCAATATTGTTGAGCCTATGAATAACTTCCACATATACCATAATGACTATTTCACTGAAGGCCTACTGGACAGAGATGGTAAGGAAAAGGTGCTGACTGTACATATCTCTTGATGGGTATTTACATGGGACATAAATATTTTCACATCCTTTAACCATTTGAAAATTTATATATATGTGTGTGTGTAGATACATATGTAGATATGTATGTGTACATATATAAAGTTTTAATTACTATGTCTTAGAGGTACATTAAACATAAATGTCTCTGATCTGCATGTGCCTTGCCTAAGGATAGGTAGCTCCTGAAATGCTGGAGGCTATTGTTTATGGGAGCTAATAAGACACAAGTTTTCACTCATCTAAACAAGTTTGTTTGACCTATAGTTGTTAAATATGCTTGATGACATGTAGGCAGAAGGTTCACATGCAGGAAATACATCAGGATGTATGATTGCTCCATATTGGTTGTATGCCATTGGTATGTCAGGATGCATTCTTGCCACTGGTCCTGATGAGACATGCTTAAGATACTTGAAAACTTGATTCAAGGTCATTTTCTGGAATCCCAGAGATGAATTTGGCCATAGATCATTCACCTGTCCAGTATTTAATTAATGCTTCCTTCAAATTTGTCTTTAAATTGTACTGGTCCTATTCTCAAATGGTGATATTGACAATAACAGGAGTAATCACTGAAACCAGAAAAGTATAAAGAAATTATAGATAGCCAGATGTAGAAGATATAAAGCAAAAAAAACCCAGAATAATGGGAGGGTACTCCAACTAGGCAAGAGAAAGGAAGAATGTCATAACAGAAAGAGAAGGAAGGCCAAGGGTCATATAACAAGTTTGTTTGATAAAGAAATCAATGTCATATTTTATGTCTATTAAATATATACCTAATACATAAAAGTATATGTGTATATTTTAAGGTAATAATATACATGAATATGTTATAAACATATTGTATATAATATGCATTAACATGTGTGTATATGTATATATGGATATTGAGCCACTAGGGCTGACAATGCTCCCCAAAGTAATCCCAGTGCCAATATTATTAAACTTCTTTTAAGTGGTTATTCATGACAGTTTAAATGACTCTGAAAATGCTATAAGTTATTAATGTAGCTCTTGGTTACCTCTAAAGTAATGAAGGTATGAACCCTATTACTGATGGTTCAACACATTATGCAGTAACCACTCAAAAGCAAAGATTTGTGGTATTAAAACCTTTTTCAGGCACCCCTGAAAGAAACTCTGATGAAATCATGGCAGTAGGAACAAATTTAGCCAGTATATATGGTGACATAGTTTGCTTAAAAGAAGAAATATACAAATGCCAAATTGTGCCTTTGAGCTGGTATTATTCTCCTTCTATCCCCATTATTCTCAAATTAGGTCTTTTCTTGGTGTCCCAGATTTCCTGAACATTTTGAGTTATGGCTTTTTTAGTTTTAGAATTTTCTTTGACTGATATATCTATTTGAGCTACTGAGTCTTCCACTTTCCTAAAGCAATAAGGGAACAAAAAGAGATTAAGGAGACACAAATTGGAAAAAAAGAAGTGAAGCTATCTCTATTTGCAGATGATATGATTGTATACATAAGTGACCCACAAAATTCTCCTAAGGAACTGCTACGGCTAATAAACACCTTCAGCAAAGTAGCAGGATACAAGATTAACTCAAAGAAATCAGTACCCCTTCTATACACTAAAGATAGAAGAGCTGAAAAAGAAATAAGGGAAACATTACCCTTCATAATAGCTGAAAATAGTATTAAATACCTTGGAGTAACTATAACCAAGAAGTAACAGACCTATTTGACAAAAATTTTAAATCATTGAAGAAAGAAATTGAAGAGGATATCAGAAAATGGAAAGCTCTCCCATGTTCCTGGATTCATAGGATCAACATAGTAAAAATGGCAATTCTACCAAAGGCAATCTACAGATTCAATGCACTGCCCATCAAAATCCCAACACAATATTTTCTGGACATTGAAAGAACAATATTCAATTTCATTTGGAATAACAGGAAAGCCAGCATTGCCAAAACAATTTTACTCAAGAAAAGAACCTCAGGAGGCATCTCCATCCCTGATTTCAAGTTATACTACAGAGCTACAGTAATAAAAAAAAGCCTGGTACTGGCATAAAAACACACTTGTGAATCAAGGGAATAGAATTGAGGATGCAGAAATTAACCCAAAAACCTATGAATACCTGATCTTTGACAAAGAGTCCCAAAACATTCAATGGAAAAAAGATAGTATATTTAACAAATGGTGTTGGCATAGCTGGATGGAAGTGTGTGGAAAAATGCAAATAGACCCGAGCCTGTCACCCTGCACAAATCTCAAATCCAAGTGACTCAAAAACCTCAACATAAACCCAGCCACTTTGAACTTGATAGAAAAGAAAGTGGGAAATACACTTCTATGAATTGGCACAGGCAACCACTTCCTAAATATAACACCAGTGGCACAGACACTAAGACCAACAATCAATAAGTGGGATCTACTGAAGCTAAGAAGCTTCTGTAAAGCCAAAGACACTGTCTATAGGACAAAACGACAGCCTACAGAATGGGAAAAGATTTTCACCAACCCTGCAAGTGATAGAGGACTGATCTCTAAGATATAAAAAGAGCTCAAGAATCTAGAACCCAAAACCTTGAATAACCCAATCAAAAAATGGGGTTCAGATCTAAAAAGGGAATTCTCAGCAGAGGAATTATGAATGGCTGAAAGGCACCTGAAAATGTGCTCTTCATCTTTAGCCATCAGAGAAATGCAAATCAAAACAACTTTGAGATACCACCTAACACCTGTTAGATTGGCTAAGATAAAAGGCACAGATGATAACCTATGTTGGAGAGGATGCGGATTAAGGGGAACACTCCTCCATTGTTGGTGGGAGTGTAAGCTTTTTCAGCCACTTTGGAACGCAGTATGGGGTTTCTCAGAAAATTGAGAATCAATCTCCCCAGGAACCCAGCAATACCACTTCTGGGTGTATACCCTAATAATGCGCGGTAATACTCCAAAGGCATTAGCTCAACTATGTTCATAGCAGCATTATTTGTAATAACAAGAACCTAGAAACAACCAAGATGTCCCTCTACTGAAGAATGGATTAACAAACTGTGGTACATCTACACAATGGAATACTACTCAGCAGTGAGAAAAAATGATATCCTCAAATTTGCAGGCAAATGGATGGACTTGGAGAATGTTCTCCTGAGCAAGGTATCACAAACTCAGAAAGATAAGCAGGGGATGTACTCACTCACTAGTGGTCTCTAAACAAAAAAACAAGAAAAAAGCCAAGCATGCCCAAGCTGCAAACCACAACCACTGAACAGCTTGGTATCAGAAACACCTTGGACTGACTCTTCGGATCCCACTCCACCTAAAGGAACACCTGACTCACTCTTGAGGGAGGGGGGACAAAACTGGATTTGCCAGGAGTGGAGACTGATCCAAGCATTATTGTGTCAGTGGGACCATGGGACTGTCTGCTGCCTGCCCAGGGAGGGGATGGGGAGTTGTGGAGAAGAAAAAATGATCTGATGTGGCAGGAGGGGGAAGGGACCTTGAATAACGATATACAGGGATAGAAAGCATGACTTCTTTGTTAATAATAATAATAATAAATATAATAATAAGTATACAGAAAAATAACAAATGCAAAATTGTTTTCTGACTCATAAGGTGTAGTCAGTGAGTTCATTGAATGTTCAGGGATTTGGAAATAGTATGAGTGGAAGACTGATTTGAAATATATATGAGGAATATCTATATATATGTATATGTATTTGTATGTATGTATCTTACCTTAAAATGTAACTTTGGCTCTCAATTATATTAATATATCTGAGGACATGAAACTAGAAACTGATATGAGAGACACACATTTGTCTCTCTGGGTCTGGTTTGTATCACCTAAACATAACATTTTCTAGGTCCAACCATTTACTACAAATTAAATAATTTCTTAATTAATGTGTAATGTTTTATGATTTGCTTACTTTGTAATAAATCAAAGATGTCAACTGGTAAAAAGAAATAAATGATTTCCTTTTTCTTTACAAATAGTATGCCATTGTGTATATGTACCTTATTTTCATCACCAATTTATCTGTTGGATGATATTTAGGTTTTTTCCATTTCCTTGCTATGGTAAATAAGGCAGAAATGAATATTGAAAAGTATAATTTCTTACTGCATTCTAAATCTTACCCTTAAATCCACAGATAAATCTAGCTATCTCCACTCCTCAAAGAAGCTTCTTTTAACAGCAAGGGAAGACCATAACATAAAACCACAACTGGAAACAATGTGGCAATTAATGGATCTGTGGATCCCAGTTCCTACATCTATGCCACAACTCTCACATCTATAACCCAGAGAGCATCACAAAAGAGGACATGGAAAACTGTAGTAGCCTGAATACTAGGAAATATGCTGTAAAGCAGTCTTATCTAAAAATACCTTCATAAAGAAGACAAGAACAATGACAATTTCAATATACATTTTGAAATAAAAAGCAAAATTTTCAGAGCCCAGCCCTAGACAAGGCATTACAGGCAAGTAATAACTGTAGGAAGGAGAATTAATCTCTCCTAAGTATGAGATCCCTTATTGATTGTCCAATGCTGGGTGGTCAACCTTGAATTTATATACACACAAACAACAAAAATAGGCTCAGCCTGTTTTATACACACAGAAATGCACACAAAGAAAACAAGACTGTCAACTTCAGTAGGTGCAGATATAGGGGTTTCAGGAAGTAAAGGTAAATTTGGATAGTGATATAATTCTATTTCATTTAAAATATATAAAACCAGAAATATATTGTTTTCTATTTTCCTAATTTACATTATAAAGATTGATAAGTGGTATGTAAAATTTAAAAAACAACACTTTTAAATAGAAAATAAAACTTTAAAAAGAAAAGTAAATTAAAAACTAGTGATAAGCCATTATCACATAGTGATAAATGATTCCTTAACAGTTTGCTCTTTACTATTTCTTCTTAGCTTTTGAGGATGTCAATCAAGAACATTTCCCCTCTCCAAGTTCATTTCTGATACTTTCAGGAAATTATGTTGTGTTCCATACAGTATTACTATTAATATTACACCTGAGAAATTGACAGCATATTCTTAAAATACATTTTATTTAAAGAGATTGAAATAATTTATTTCAAGTTTCACCTATAACAAATAAATAAATTATGCAGGATGAAAAGGAGGTAAGTATCCAAGTCAATACAGACTATCACTGGCAGAAATCAGACTAGCGAGGAGCAGTGCTGATTGAATCGTAGTCCACTTTGCTTTGGTTCTGCCCCCTTCGGATTGCCTTTGATCAAATCTTCAGAGCTGTCAGTTGTCATTTGCAAATACTTATTCCCACCCTAAGGTTCTCTGTGACAATGAATTATAGCTAAACTCTCTTTTAGGACATCAGCTCAATTCTTGGTGGTCACATATCTGACTCTAAGGCAATGTGTAAGGTGACCTCTAGTATGCAAAATCAATTCCACTGCCCCCAAGGCAAACTTCTGAATGACTGCCCCTCCTTTTCAATTATCAAGGCACTATGCAATCCTAGCTTGACAAATGGACATTTTAAAGTTTAAATGTGATTGATGGTTTTCATTGCTTAAGTAAACATAGCTTTGCTTTAGGTATAAACATCATTTGCTTCAAAGAGTGAACTGTAAAGTTAAAGTCTAGGAAAAAATGATAAATACACTAGAGCCAAAATTTATAGTTTTACTAATGGGTATTTACTAATAACATTACTAAGTCTACCAAATGTATAACATGGGTATACTTGGTACTTTTCTTGTCAGAATTTTACCAACTTAAAATTTAAATCTCCATGAAAATTTGCTATATTTATATTAGTTTCAGAATGAACATGTATATGTCTCTCATCATCCTATTATCAGTGTAAAGTCACAAATGTCATTACCGAGTATTGTCATTTTAAAACTGTAGCCAAAAAGTAAGTCAATAATGATACTTTTATACATATGAAATATATGCTTCTTTCTGTCTCCTTCCCATGCTATCTCCCTTGTACCCTTTTGCTCTCCTCTTTTGTTCTTACCTTCCTTCCTTTAAGTTTCTGTATCACATTCTACTTTCATGTTCTACCCACACATATACACATGTGTACATAAATGCACATGTACGCATATTTATAAATCTAGATTCAGCATTTCACAAAAAGTATATACTTATTTTTCCCAAATAGTCCTTTTTTGCCTTCATTATTAGATGTATTTCATCTATTCATATGTTCTAAATAACTTTTATTAAGAATATAACAGGGATTTCTCCCCATGAACCTATTGTGTACTTTACTATATATTTGCATATGTTTACTCAATTCTGTATCCCTGTAATAAAATGAACTTGGTCAGTGTGTATGAACACCATTTGTAAGTATTCAATTATAAATATCTTTGAGAATTTTGGTTCTCATCTGAAAAAAAAATGGTATATAGCTTTCTTTTTCTGTTTTATTCTTATCCAGATTTTCAGAATAAGCACTCATTGCCATGAACTTTTTTCTCCAAAAGTATTTTTGCTTTAGCCTAAACATTCTGAGAAGTTGTGTTTTTATTTTTCTATTGAATTTATGACTGTTCACATTTCTATAATTTCTTTAATGATCTACTACTAATCATTCAATAGTGTATGAATCAGGGTTCTTTACAGAAACAGAAAAAATAGGATGAATATATATATATATATATATGTATGTTTTTACAGGTAGCTCATTAGACATGACCACTCACACATGTTTAGAGGTAATTGAAAATTTGAGATCATATTCAGGTATTTGAGGATGTAGGTGTGGCCCCATGTGTTCAGAAACCAAAACCTGGCATCTTTCTCAGCAGCTTCAGGGTGTTGGTTTCGAACATGACAAGAAACACACACACTATCAAGGCCACACAAGATTTAAGAGAGTTCCCAGGCGGGTACAGAAGCAGAGAGGCAGTTCAGGAGGAGAGAGCGACTACAACATGGTGTCTCTTTTTAAGAGAAGGGGTGCACATGGGTTTATGTAGTCATGTTTAGGGGTATGCCTCCATATGCATGTAGGGAGGTGCTTCTGTAAGCAGTGCTGCACAGGTTTACACAGCCACGCCCAAGGGCGTGCCTCCATACCAGGTGCATCCCACCCACGGGAACCATGTTGGCTCAACCACATGGAGTGCCAAGAATATTTATTTACATAGGAGGCTTCTCATAAGTAAATAGTTTGAAGCAAAGAGTTTAGCAGAAGCAGTTACTTGGAGGAGGTCCTGCACAAAAAGGCAGTTTAATAAAGACTATGTTATCTAGGACCTCCCGACCTTGGTTCCTAGAATGGACTCGGGTCTTTTTTCATGAGATCAGTTCTAGTTAAACCTGAAATTACCTTAGCAGGAATACTAGATAGATGCACCTTTGCATTTATTATCTTGCCCTGTCACAAGTGTGTGTGTGTGTGTGTGTGTGTGTGTGTGTACAAATGAAAAACTAACATTAAATCTACTTACACTGAAATAGTAATATAAATAAGGGCAGAGTGAAACCACTCTACTGGACCCTCCATGGGTGGTAAGAAAGGTATATTGTAAATATGAACCTGCCATTTAGGGAAGCCCAAATCTGCCATGTCTACCTCTTAGGAGGCAGAAAAGATAACAAACTGGTGACTATCAGGCCTAACTCTTGGGAGCAGTGAGAAGCATGTAAAAGACCAAGGTGGTAAACTGTAACAGCTTAGGGGCTAGAGTAGGTTGAGGAGGTAGCATGTAGGCTAGAAGAGTTTGGTGGCTTTGGTTTGCATTAGAGATAAATATTAGTAGGAACAAGATGCCCCACTTGTCTGAAGTAAGGGGAGATAGCTATTTCAGACAGGCAGAAACTCAGGAATGCTGAGTATATGCTTTTATCTCTCCATCAGCAACCTTTCTGTTTACATTGTCAGAATTCAACCTGAGTTGAGCCCAACCTGTCATTTTGGAAAATAATCAGCCTTTGTTTGTGGAAGAGGCTGGTGCCTAATAAGTAACAATGGCTGTTTCATACCTAACTGACTGAGAATCCAGCAGTTGCTTCAACCTTGACATGGGGAAGCTCAGCAACTGGAGCAGTCTACAATGACTGTCTCAGACCAGAGACACCAAGAAATCTGGTAGTTGGTCAGATCACAGAATTAGGTGCCTCAGCAGTACCAATCTACTATGGAAGATCCAGAAGCTTCCTGAAGAGCCAATTGTCTTCCATCAAAGAAGCATCAATGAAAATGCTGGTTCTATACCAGCAAAGGAATCAGCAGTAGGAGCAATAGGATAAATTTACTATGTGCCATTAGGTAAGCCAAAGAAAATAAAAAGTAAATAAATCTTCCTTCTACCAGGGCTCCCTTTATCTGGGTGTCTATCAGAAGTTGAATCCAATTTAGAGTGGATATTCTCACATCAATTAAGGCAATCAGCAGAATTCCTCAGTTGCAGCTCCCTATTCTAAAGATCCTTATTCATGGCAAATTCACATTAAAACCTATGACCAAAATGTCCAAATATGTTTTCAGTGTCTATTGTTTCTCTTGATGTTGATTTCTAACAGCATCCAATAAGATATAAATAATGACTTCAACTTCTTTGTATTCATTAAGGCCTATACTAGCTATTTTGAATATTTTGGAGCTCTTTTCATTTCAGTAATTGCTCCCAAAATATAGCAATACTCAAAATAAGCATAAAATGTATAGACCAGCACAAAAGTCTACATTTCGGAATCATGACTTAATTTGCAATGACACCTTCCTTGTAAGAGCTGTCATTACCATCATAGTGCTAATACTGGAATTAATTCAAATGAGATCATTTCTAATGATAAACTTCTGGAATGTATACAAAGCAAAGATTTTCCTTCAAGATTATTTCCAAAACTGTACCATGATTTGAAAAATGATTCATTTTATAATGTAAGGTAGAATTTTAGAATGATAATAAATTATATACAAATGTTCAATTTATAGATCTTTCAGAGAAATATGACTCAGAAACAGGAAATGACTTGTTCATGGTAGCTGGCATAGAAGATCCAATTCTGTATTTTTATTTGACATTTCACAACTTAATTTGCTAAAATCTTTTATCTGTAAAACTCAGTCAACAATGATAGGCCCTCATAATGTGGATGACAATTGAATGGCAAGGGTAATTTTTTGAACCTCTGGTAGTAGGACCAGAATTTACTCCTAGTACATGAATTGGCTTCTTGGAGCCCATTCCCTACAGAGAAACACCTTACTAAGCCCAAACACTGTGTGGAGGGTCTTGGTCCTACCTCAACTGGACATGCCAGAAAAAAAATGATTCATCTCGGAATTCCTTGCCATTCTTGGGGGAAGCGATGGGGAGATGGGGTGGGAGGAAGCTGGGAGAGTACTTGGAAGATATGAGGGAGAGGGAACAGTAGTGGGTATGCTAAAAATGTAAATAAAAATATAATACAAAGCAAACAAACAGAAAGAAAACTACCATAGAGATGAAAGGTTTTTAGGAATGTGAAATATGGAGAAGAGTAAAAATAAATAGTTATCACTCATTACAAAACAAATTTTGATTCTTACATATGCAAAAACTTTTTATGCTTTTTCTTTTGTATATAATTTCTATGTTTTAGATGGCAACTGGTAGCTGATAAATATATACTCTTGTGAGTTACAAGTCTGATTGATTTTCGGTATTGTTTCCTTAAAATAGGCACTCTCTATGCAACCCTGGGTGGTCTGGAACTTAATGTAGACTCGTCTAACCTAGAATTCACAGAGACATGCCTGTCTTTGCCTGCAAATGCCCGGATTAATAGTGTGCACCACCACACCAAGCTGTTGATTTTATTTTTGATGGAAAATTTATTGTATTTTATTCATTAAATGGCTGAAAAGATACAGGACATAATATCTCAGTGTCATTTTGGTAGTGCCAAACTGCCTAGTGGAATCATCTTTGTCCTCTTGATACAGCCAACACCTTTTCACTCAGTCTAAGTTTTATCTTTAGAAATCTACCTGCCAAAATTCCAGGATTTCTATTTGAGGATTTGCCCTTACATCTACATTTATAAGACATCTTTGAAAAAATGAGTAAATGGATAGTCTATCAATGAATACTTACTGCTTATTACAAACAGCTTCCTTTTTGAGCCACTGAAACCACAACAACAGCAAAGCCGCTAACATCAGAAGATGTTACCAATTGCAAATTAATAATATTAAAACTAGAAAGATCACCAACTCTAACTCCATTAATGTTAAGTATGATAGTAGGCAAATGAAACTCCTGGTTAATTTCAAAATTTGAATAATGTGAAATACAAGCTTACCAAAGAGGAGTGAGTGGTTGTTTTAGTTAAGATTACTATTGCTATAATAAACTATCAAGATAGAATTAAAGTCAGGGAAGAAATAATTTATTTAGATTACACTTCCACATAATTCCATCATTGAAGAAAGTCACACAAAAAAAAATTAAACAGGGCAGGAACCTGGAGGCAGGAGCTGATGCAGAGGTCATGGAGGAGTGCTGCTTACGGTCTTTCTTCTCATGGCTTACTTAGCCTGCTTTCTTAAAGAACCCATAACCATCAGCCTAGAAATTGCACCACCAAAAATGAGCTAGGCCGGGGCTGGAGAGATGGCTCAGAGGTTAAGAGCACTGACTGTTCTTCCAGAGGTCCTGAGTTCAATTCCCAGCAAAACCACATGGTGGCTCACAACCATCTGTGATGAGGTCTGGTGCCCTCTTCTGTAAAACTGTATGCATAATAAATAAATAAATCAAAAAAAATTTAAAAAAAAATGAGCTAGGCCTTCCTCCATAAATCACTAATCAGGAAAATGCTTTACAGGCTTGCCTACAGCCTCATCTTATCAATGCATTTTCTTATGTGAAGTTTCTTCCTCTCAGATGATTTTAGCTTTCTCAAGTTGACATAAAACTTGACTGGGAGGGGTCGGGAGGGGAAAGGGAGTTTGTACAAGGGTATACATGGATTTAAAAAAATGAGATTTCATTGAAAAGGAATAAAAACTATCTGCCCCTACTCCATCTAGTTTCTTTACATTGGGAATGCAACCATGCTTACTTCAACCCTTCAGTTCACATATATTAACAATGCTTTATTTTGACTTTTTATTTGTGAGTTTGTTGTGTGATGGTTAATGATGAATATTAGCATACACACTGTAATATGGCAATTGGATTTCTAAGCCAGTTCACAAAACTAATCCACACATGGATGAATCAAAGAATTTCAAAACATTTTGTGATAACTTGTCCTTTAATTCAAATCGCAAGATCTTTTATTTATGTGAGCAGAGTATCTTGTTCACAATAGTCATTCAATATTTTCCAAATTGGTCATTTCAACCTAGTCAATTCCTTTATTTCTCCACTCAAAGACCTTATAGATCCATGATATTTGAAAAGAGACAGGGTTGTCTAGAAGACCAACCCTAGAATAGATTTACTGATAATCAGAAAGTTGCTTCACATCAATTTTCTTAAATCTCAAAGTAGAAATAATATGAATATTAAGTAGTAAGTAAAATTCTTTAATAAATATACTTAGTCCAGTACCAAGTACATTGTAGGATATTTTTAAATAAAGAAGAAAAACAATGAGTAGGGGTGTTTCAGGAATTGAATTAACATAACTACACTCTTCAGAAAAGAACTGCATTAGGAGAAAGGATCTCAAGATCACTGGAGCCATAATTAGCTTTTTGGTGGGAAAGTATTAAAAGGAAATAGTATGTTATATAAGAAACAATATGAATGGAACTTTAAAAGAAACTTTCCTTTTAAATCTGGGAAGAGGCTTCTCACCCAGACAGAGTTCCAGAAGCTCAGGGACTTTTAGAAGGAAGCTTAGAGACATAGAACAGGGGGTAAGAATATTGTAGATGCAAAAGGGCATAAGGGAGAGACATAGGAGGCTGCCCCAAGGGGGAAGAGAAGAAACTTCCAATATATATGTTCAGGAAGGCACAAGCAGAGATGGAGCAGTTATCTCCAAAAAGAGCTGAGCTGAGGTGTATTAGGTATCCTGGTGACAAGAATTTTAATCCAAGTCATCCCCAAACAGTATGAAAGACCTGTCCAAGAAAATTACCAATTATTGAGAGGTGTCCCGTCTCATGTGCCTGGAGGCACAGCAGGGTGAGATGAGCTTCCTGACACACCAGTGTGGCTTTTATAGTAACAGTACACAAAGCACTCTGGAGTCACAACATTTACCCAATAGTTGAGGAGAGACAAGTGTTAAGAGCAGGTATAAGATAAAACACCTGGAGATGTAGAATTGAAAATGGAGTTTTCAATAGAGGGAAAGTGTCTTATTATGGGAGATGCCCAGAAGTATAGTAGACTCTAGAAGCCAAGAGGACATTTATGGAGTAGTCTCAGAAAGTCTCTTAGAGGAAGTGGGAAACGGGAGCAGCGAGAATCAGACTCTACAATTTGGAGCCTAATATGGAATGTGACAGAAGCCATGGAACAAATGATCCTTGGATACCTTAGGAGAGTCAGATCAGCAGCTTGGTTCAGAAAGGCCAAGTTCCTCAGAAGGAAACTTATATGACAATCCTCATTTGTTTTGGCATCAGATGAATTAAAAAGAAATTTAAAAAGAAAACAACACTGCTTCTAGGTATTATAGTGAAGGAGAAAATTTATCTTAGATAAAAGAGAGTTCACAGTCAGGCAGAGACAACTAGGGCAGTCCAGAGTGAACATGACTCAAGCCTGGCAATGTGAGGAGAGTATTGAGGAGAAATGGAAAAACCAGGAGACCAGGGACCAGGAAACCAAAAGGCCATGAGTGTAAAGGGTAGACCAAAGGGCAAATAAGCAAAATGGCTAGATTTTGTAGAGAAGGGAAGCTGGGGAAGCACAGTCCAGGCACTGAGCTAGGAAAATCTAGAGGAGTGTCAGAGTATGCCAGCCATACACAGTAACAGGAAGGGACTGAGGAATGCTTAGAGAAGATAGAAGCCAGGTCTGCTTTGATATGTTAGACAACCTGGATGCTTTGTCTTGAGTTTGAGAGTTATAGTACATAGGAAGCATCCAGGTGAGTACCAGCATAATTTCTATGTTTCATGACTCAAATATGTGATGTATGCAGAAAATGAATCCTCTTTTGGTAGAGGAAAAAAGAACAGTGACCACAGTTCATAATATTTGGGCATCTATAGGATCTCATTGACCAACAACTCCAACAGAATAATCTACTGCAGACAAGGAGTTTGTTAGTCTGTGATGTGTAGTAGGACTGTTGTCTTCTAATTATAGAGTAATTCCATTTAAGATCAGTTTATATGTGCATATGTAAATAATTTAGGAAAATTCTATAGTAGTGGGTTTCTTCATGTTTTTTTGAATTGTCTTTAGTATTATTCTGCCCAACAATCCCTCTTACTTCCTACCGTTCATCTTTCACCTTATTTATTTTTTCTGTTGTCATTCTCCTTTGTCCTATTATTTTATTTATCTTTTACACTTTTTTTTTAAATGAAAACAGGTTCTTCTATTATATTTGATATAATAACATCTGGCAACTGATTAAAAAGGTTATTATTTATTAAATGGTCTATAGGAAAAATGTCAATATTTATTAGGTGGTTTATAGGGAAACATTCACTGATACAAGAGATTAAACAGTTGTGTGGTTCTTGAAAGTTGAATTTGTCCATAGCTGATGCTCACTTGGTCAGATCCTCCATTCAAGAGCACAGGAGAGCAAACAGAAAAAAGGGTGGGGGCATACATTTACCCATTCTTAAACTGGCCTGGCCTTACCCTTAATACTGGAGCTTCAGGTCCTAAAGGCCATACCTCTAGGTCAAGGTGATAGTTCCTGCTCTCTACTACAACTCCTCACTTTTGTCTAAATAAGAAAATTCTTAACCTAAATATAAAACTATATAAAATAGGAACAATTATAAGGTGATATTCAGGAGAAAAAGGCAAATAACATAAACAAGGTCAAACTAAAATTAATAAGAACAACAAGCACACAACATATATTTTGAAAGAAAAGAGGAAGTGGCAGGAATGTTTTTCTGCACACTATGAATACTCTGGGTTAATAAAGAGGCTGGCAAGGCAGCTTGAAAGCAAACCTTGGAGAAATAAAAGCATAATTAAAGGAGAAGAGCCTAGTCAAGGAGACAGGGTCCAGCTACCCAACAAGCAAAAGGTACAGGTAAGTCAAGAGCCACTTGGCAATACAATAGATTAATAAGAATGGGTTAAGTTGTAAGAGCTAGTTGCTAATGAGCCTGAGCCAAACAGTTTGTAATATAAGCCATTGTGTGATTATTTGGAACTAAGCAGCTGCTGGTGGATCTGAATCTCAGGTCTAGGTTGGGCCAGAAACTTTTGATGATATTCTCTAATACAATATATTATGACCAGTTTCCCTTCCTTCCAGTCTTCCCAGCTTCCCCATCCTCCCCTCTCCCCTTTATCCATTCTCCCTCATTTTCCTTTAGAAAACAGCAGAAATCCAAAAGACAATGACCAAATATGATCAAACAACATACAATAAGACAAGGAAAAAGTCCTCATATTAAGGATGGACAAAGACACCCAATAGGAGGAAAAGAGTCACAAGAATGGGCCAAAGAATCTGAGACATGCCTGATCCTTCTGTTAGAAGTGGCAAAAAACACCAAGATAACAGCTGTAACATATATGAAAAGGACCTGGAGCAGACTCATTCATGCATCTTGATTGTCACTTCAGTCTGTGGGAGACTGTATGAGCCCTGTTTAGTAGATTCAGTAAGCCATGCTCTCCTGGTGTCTTCAATCCTGTCTCACTCCTACAATCTTTCTTCCTCCTTTTCAGCAGAGTTTACCAAGATCTGTGGCAAGGAACCCAGTAGAGACCTCCAATTTAGACTCTCCAGGCATGTCTGGTTGTGGCTGCATCTGCTCTCATATCCTGCTAGAGGAAGCCTCTCTGATGATGACTAGAAAAGGATCTGAGTACAAAAGAATATTAAGAATCATTTCATTGGTTTTTGTTTGTTTTGCTAAGTGTGTTTGTTCTGATCTTCCTCTGTAATACCTGACCCTCCAGGCAATGAAGGACATGGGATCCCTCTATTGGTAGGGGCCTCAATTTAGAGCAGTTATTGGTTTGCTACTTCCACAAGTTCTGTGCCACCATTGCCCCAACACATCTTGCAGGCAGGACAGATTGTAAATGAAAGGGTTTTGTAACTGTGTTGGTGCCCATGTTTCTCTTTTTATAGACTAAACAATACCTTCCTTGGCCAAAGATACTAGACTGTATGTTGAAATCTCCATACAGAGACATGAGCTTGAATTTTCTATGTTCAGTAAGCTGTGTAGATGTTGTCCTCAGCAGTAGGACTCCTTTTAGGGATTGACCCTTTGTCTTAGCATAAACCTGGGTTAGTTAGGGATCCTCATGGAACCTCTTATGCAAAAGCACAACCAAATATAACCCATTCCTACCACTGGAATCCTTGCATCGCTTGCCTTGATTTGCCAAAAAAAAAAAAAAAGGCCAGTTCAGACTCCATGTACTGCATTATTAGAAGTTCTAACTAGGATCACCTTCATAGATTCTAAGAAGTTTTCACACACACACTTCATCCCCCCACCACAGTTTCAGATCTCTCTCCCCTTTAACCTTTTATACTACTGCGTTCTTTCTCCCTTTCTTTGATCCTCTCCCAAAGACCTTTGATAATTTCCTGAACTCTATGGTTATTCCAGATAGAGTACACATATCTTAAGATTCAAAGCTAACATCCACAAATAAGAGAAAGCATGTCATGTTTATCTTTCTGGTCTAGTTATCTACTCAGAATGATCATTTCTAGTCTGATCCACTTACCTGAAAATTTCATTTTTCTTGATAACTAAGTATTATTCCATCTTGTAAATTTACCACACTTTCATTGTCCATCTATTCAAGAGAGTAATTAACTTTTTGTAATTTGTGAGTCAGTCAATTTCACAACTGAAGAATACTTCTCTTGGGTAATATGCAATTGAATATATATACATATATACACAATCATATATATATATCAGTTAACTGAAGATGAGGTGAGTTCAAGTTACTTTTCATTTAAAGGTTAAGGCACAGACATATATATATATATACATATATATATACAAAAATATACATTTTCAGGAACAAATTATTTGATAATGGATAACCAACTGAGGTGCTCTTCCATGGGAAAGACTAATTTTCTGTTGGAGACTGACCCAGGACTATTTAGAATTTCCTGCTTCTTGGATGAAGCGTCCTTGGTAAATTACTAGCTTTGCAAAAACAGGCTTCTTGGAGTCCTTCAAGATTAGACGTCCTTAGTTAGTTACAGAAGTGAGCTTCATGGAGTCTCCCATGATAAGGTGCTTTTTGCTAAACTGCAGGCCTTGCAAAAAACGGGATGTCCTTGGCCCATCATACAATGTACGTTTAGATAGGGCTTCAAACAGTAATCAGTCAGCTGCAGAATCATGGGACCAAAGAGATCCTGC
>PVIH01018605.1:0-11430 GCA_004025045.1 Sigmodon hispidus
CATAGAAAAACCCTGTCTTAAAATAAATAAGATTTGGGGCTGGAGAGATGGCTCAGCAGTTAAGAGCACTGGCTGTTCTTCCATAGGTCCTGAGTTCGATTCCCAGCATCCACATGGCAGCTAACAACTATCTGTAATTCCAAGATCTGACACCCCTACACAGTTATACATGTAGGCAAAACACCAATTCACATGAAATAAAAATAAATATTTAAAAAAATTAAATAAACAAGATTTATCTCCTTGCTAATTTCACTTGGAAAGTTGTTCTAGGTGTTGGACACTGAGGTACTATGTAAAATAATCATATTGAATGAGTAAGTAAAAAGTTTGCTGGTTGATCATAGCCCTAACAACAATAAAAAGTAAGCCTATGTCTAACAGGCCCTTTAAATTTAATTTTAAATGTTAAATCCAACAATAACTTAAATTTTTTGTGAGGGAAAGAAATCAAAAGAAATATGTAGCTAAAGTAAGGAATGTGAAGACTTCTGCATTCTGCATCTCTGAAAATCATACCCGCAGCCCTACTCTGCCTCTAATCTCTATCAGCTTGCTTTCTTTCATGCTTTCTTCTTAGGTATTCCCATAACATAGTATTCTTGTAGATGAAAACTTTTTATCTCAAGTCTTAACATTTGCTACTTGACTGCGCTGTTTTTATCTGAGAGTCAGCATGTACTGTACTGCCCAATCCTCTTTAGCTGCAGCTGCCAAGAACATTATGTGTTTAAGACTTTGTAAACAGATGATTTCTTAATTACTACAAAAATTTACCTATTAATGTAAGCATTCCTGGTCTCCAAGTTTCTAGTCACTCTACTTTAATATCCTTTCTGGATTACCCATTGAGATTTTGTGTGTGTGTGTGTGTGTGTGTGTGTGTGTGTGTGTGTGTGTTTGTTGTAGTAAGCATTCCTAGTCACCAAATTTCTAGTCATTGTATTTCCATATTTCACTGTTCTTTCTGTTCTGGATTATTCTTTGATGTGCATTCCCATGCTGATGAAATCATAAAATATGACATGGCTAGAGGTAAATTTATCTAAAGCAAAATTTTCTCAGGTTTTCTAACAAGCCCTAAGTCACAGGCCTCAACCAATAGCTTACACTGGCTGTAAACAAAGAATAGGAGCATTAGAATGCACATTGGCTAGATATGTGCCCACTTTAAGTGCAAGAACAAGGAAGATGTGCTTTTGAGCTCCTGGCAGCCAAGAAAATTCAGTTGGTTAATGTGTCACTTCCAGAGCCAAGTGGAACCAATAAATCTCTATCAAGTGTGTAGGAGCAGGAGGAGAGGGGACCAGTGCTCCCATTGAAGACAGATGAGTTCCCAGAACACATGGTTCATTTGGGATAGACTTTAAATTTGTCACACTTGCTAGTTTTGTTCTTCTACAGTAACACTAAAACTCACTGATACTCTTATGAGTTAGACTGCTCTGAGGTACTATTGTATGACAAAAAATTTAATTTTAAATATAACAAACATTGCTGAAAACTTAACAAGTGCAACATCACAGTACATTGATAATTTACAAACAAAAGCCCTAGCTCAAATGACATAATGCCTCACTTCTGCATTGATGGCCTCTGGTAGGGATGTGGGTGAGGAAGGTCTTATTTTCTTTAAGAGGCTGGCCACAGGGAGTTTAATTATGCTCCAGTAAGTATATGAGCAGCATGAATGGGCTTTTTTGTAAACGGGAAGATAATAAGTGTGGGTATGAAACTGAGAGGACTGATAACTGAGTTTGATGGGGTGCAGGATGTAAAATCACCGAACAATAAATATATATATATAGAAGCTCTAGCTCTTCCCATATTCTGAGCATCCCATGATACTCATCTTGGGGATTCTAAATAAAGAGGAACCATATGATATTCCCTGGAGGACATATAAAGAAGGGCCAAGCTACATCAATTATTTTCTTTATTATTGAATAGGTGATGCCATCATTTTCTAGTGAGGATATATAGGAACCTGTACACAAAACCTTCTGTTTAGGTTTTGACATACACACTATCATCCTTATGACACATGATCTGATCATTACAACTTACTTCCCACTCTCCCTAATTGTGTCTTAAGTCCCGTGATTCTGTCAGACTTGTTTTATCTTATTTAATAGGTGACTCATCTTAATACCTGTTTTTTAGAGTTGATAGAAGCAGTTAAATTAATGCTGTTGTCCACATAAAAATCAGTCATGTATGAATTTCAAGGAACTTCTGCAAAAGAAATGTAAGGAAAACTAATGCTATGATATATATGTAAGTCATACTTCAAGGAAGTATAAAAAAGATGTATTATGCTAACTTACATGGGTATGTATGAGAAGCAAATAAAGACATAGCACAGATGGGAGGAAAGAAAAATAAAGCCCCAATAAATCCTAAGGTAGTTTGAGATTATTTGTTTCCCACTGGTGCATATGTATATAGTCTAGAAATTCAGCATGGATTCTCAACAATTTGGTGAAATCCTTACATCATTGGTTTTCTTTTAGTTCCTTATTCTCTACTAAAGCAATGTTTTTCATAAGGCCTTTTGGGTTATGCATTACTTACTATCTCATCTTTACTTATCACATCTTTTTCTCCTAAAACATGAAGTTTTAAATGAATACTACTTAAAGATATTAGAGTAAGGACAAAGCACAAAGGAGGAACTCCCAAAGCAATACTGAATGTCAAAGAAGGGAATGGTCAATAAAAATGCAGTACAAATAAGAATAAATAGAAAAAAGGTGATTATATAAATGAGGCCTCAAACTTAGATTGCTTAAATAAGGCAGTGTGAGAGGCATAGCCTAATACCCTAAAACCAATATAGTCTTATTGTTAATCTATTTTAAGACACATGCATATACATATATACTCATATGTGTGAGGAAATACAGACAGTACTGTCCTTAGAACCAAAGCACACAAGAACCATAAAGCTGTGGCAATGCAAACGCAGACTTCTACTGCTTCTCTGAAAGTCAGAGTCAGGAGAATGCACATGCCTAATCTGCCAGAGCATTTATGACTTCCGACCACAGCAAGTGCCTTTCTTTCTGAGTAGGAACATGGACGATCATATTTCTACCAAGGAAATCACGCTCCTGCCGAAGAGCCAATTCTCCCGCCGCCACAGGTCTTAAAAATCATTGAAAGAAAAAGCGAATGGATAGAAAGACAGACAGACAGAGAGCAGGCAAGAAGGAGTGTAGTAAACCAGAAATAATAGCTTTTCTCTTGCTACTGCCTCCCAATCTCTTAATGATTAAATAAAATAATCTAACATAGAGCTGTGAAGGGAATCTGGGCAAGACAGTCTTTGTCACTTTTAACGTAAAAGGATAGAAGAAAAATGGGAAGCATCAGAAACAATGGAATTAGCAGCCATCATCTGGCTGGAGTCCTTTTGCTCAACTCTGATAGAAATCACAAGTAGGCAAGGACAGCCTCTTCCAGTGTTGGCAGTCCCGGGCCTTTGAGTACACAAGACCTAATAATTACTTACAGCTCCCAGCAAGGAGATCCAGGGGCCTGTTGTCCTAGGTTTTAGCAAGCAGAGATTTATAGCTCTAGGCAAGAAAGTTGGAGGTTTATTGCTCTGGGCTTTAACCACAGGAACCCTAGCATTTGGCAACAATTTTAATCCTCAAGTTCTAGCAGCAGTGAGCCAGTAGCAGCAGCAGAAAGCAGCAAACAGTATTTGTTATGATTATAGCTCTTGAATGGGTCTGAGATATCTGTCGGAACTTTTGCCCGTTAGAGCAATGTTTCTCAATCTTCCTAATGTTGCGACCCTTTACTATAGTTTCCCATGTGGTGGTGACCCCAACCATAAAATTTTGTTGCTACTTCATAACTTATATTTTTGCTAGTTATGAAACGTGATGTCAATATCTGATTTGTGGGATATCTGATATGCGACTCCAGCAGGTCATAACTCACAGGTTAAGAACCTGTGTTTAGTAGTGACTAGTACTATAGCTCTTAAGCCTATAGTGTCTCAGCTGTCTGTCTTGTAACGCTTCACCACTTCCTGGAATGCTTCCAGAGATCAGACACCATAATTCCTTATCCTTGGCCCCTTTCAGTCTTCTCTATTAGTTACTTTTCTCACTTCTGAGACCAAAATACATATTAAGATTGAAGGCTTTACAATTCTAGAGGACACAGTTCATAGTTCACAGGACATACAGGGAAGCCATACCTGCAGTAATAGAACACAACTGATCCCACTGTGTTCCCTGGAAAAAGAAATATGAATGCTAGTGTTCAACTCACTCTTTTTCCTTTTTATTCAATCTGGGACCCAAGCCTATTGAGACTACTACAGCATCATCTGTCTAGTTTTCCTCCCTTTAAATGAATTCACCTTTACACAAATAGAAGCTGTTAGTAAGTGAGGTCTTATTCCTAAAGTACCTTTTATATTATTACAATATAGAACACTAGGTTTCTATATAATGGAATAATCCCTTTGACAATTGCATCTGCATTTCCATTCACTTTGTCTACAATTTTAAGCTCTTCCATGCCCCATTTCCTTGAAAAACTATGTGTTTCTTTTTTGCTTACCTTTCTTCTCCACTTGCTGCTCTTGTTCACTATGCATGCAGATAAGAGAGGTGAACAGTAACTGTGTCATAGCCAGAATGTCACTACCTCTGGAGGTTCCCTCTGCCAAACAAATTCGTTCATTCTTTTGAACTAAGATCTCAGAACACAGGCAGAATGCAGATAGATTCATAACCAAAACATCACATGAACAGCTTCTAGCTCGAATTCCTTTAGAGCCCTTATTCCCTGAAACATTATGAATTTAGCCTGCAGTGCTTGTGTGCCTCTCAACTACCTGACCATATTTTCAAAGCCAGCACCTATTTCTTAGTACCAATTTTTCTGTATTAATTACTTTTCTCTTTACCATAACCAAAACAGCAGAGAAGAACGGACTTAAGGAGTACAGAGTTTATTTAACCCAGAGTCTGAGGGAATACAGTCCATCTTAGTGGAGAAGTCATGACTGACAAATGACGCAGCTAGTCTCATTGTACCCACATTCTGCAAGCAGAGAGCTCATCTCGCTATTAGCCAATGGGATGATTTTACACCCCTTCTAGGCAGATCCCCTTTTTGGTTTAACATGTCTGGCAACACCTTTATAAATATATGTAAAGGAGAGTTTGTATCCACACTGATTCTAAATACATCAAGTGTGCTACAAATGCCTTAACCATTGAGATATCTCCCTAAGTGAGTACCTTTCTTTTTCCTGATAGTAATTTAGAGTGAATTAATTACATAATTACCTAATATAGGTATTTTAAGGTTACTATTGCTATGATAAAATGCCAAGACCAAAAGCAAACTACTATTATTATGATAAAATTCCAAGACTTAAAGCAACTAAGGGAGGAAAAGGGTTTATATGGCTTACACTTCATAACACTCACTGTTCGTTATTGAAGGAAGTCAGGATGGCAATTCACACAGGGCAAGAACGCAAAGGCAGGAACTATTACAGAGGCCATGGAGGTATGCTGCTTACTGGCTTGTTCCTTGTGGCTTGCTCAGCCTGCTTTCTTTTTTTCTAACTTTTTTATTTAAAAGTTTTTTTTTTAACATACTCACCACTGTTTTCCCTCCCTCTCCTCTTCCCAGGCATCCCTCAGCTTCTTCCCACCCCATCTTCCTATTCATTCCTCAGAAAGGAGTGCAGTCTGGCATATCCAGTTGAGGTAAGTAAGCTCTCTCCTCAGTATCAACAGCCTGTTTTCTTATGGAACCCAGGACTACCAGCTCAGGGTGTCTCCACTCACTGTGGGTTGCACACCCCAGCAATCACTAATTTAAAAAATGCCCTACAGGCTTGTCTGCTTATAGGAAGCTCTTTTGGAAGCATTTTCTCAATTGAGGTTACCTATTCTCTGATGATTATAGCTTCTATCAAGTTGGCACAAAACTAGCTTTCACAAGACATATTGGTAAATTACCATATTTCTGCTACTCCTAATCCTTGCTATCTCCCCATATATTCTGTATTAATTGCTGGTATTTTCCGTTCTTTTAACATATTGATTCAATCCATTTATTTTTGTTTCAAGAACAGGACAATAAGATTGAAGGAACCATAAATTTTGCTTTGACACCAAATGCCATTCTTGACAAGTTATTACATAATTTCGCATAAGTAAACATTTTAAAGCATAAACATATTGCTATCTCTTGTGGATAGACCATTTGTAATTATGTAGATGTAGATGTTTCTCCAAAATTTGTTTATTTGAATTTAAATTACCCCATGTGATAATACAGAGGAGAGGCTATTTAGGAACTGAATAAATCAGAAACTCTCTACCTTATGAATGGTGTTAATGCTTTTATATAAGAGACTCCATGATCATTTGTCCAAAAGTCCTGTTTGCCATTTGATATCAATACTAACATTCCCTTTATCAGAAACGCTTCTTGCTGCATCAGACAGCAATTAATGTAGAACCACTTTTCTTGTACCAGCTCACAGAATTCACCTCTTTCCATATAAGAATGCAATGAGAAGGGGCAAGCCCTCACTAGACACTAGACTTTTTAATCAGTGTTTTATTTTGTTTTGTTTTGAGGCAAGATCATACTATGTAGCTTTAGCTGTTCTAGAACTTACTGTAGTGAGCAGGCTGGTCTCTAACCCACAGAGATCCACCTGCCTCTGCCTCCTGTGTGCTGGGATTACAAGTATATTCCAGTATGCTTGGCAAAGCCTTTGTTTGTTTTCTGTTTGTTTTGAGGTAACATCTTAATGTACCCAGGTTGCTTTATATGTATTCTCTTTCTTCTACCTCTTCTGTATCTGTTTTTATGAGATGTTGAGGATTAAACCCAAGGCTGCCTGTAAGCTAGGCAAGTACTGTGTCAACTGAGTTACATCCCCACCTTTTGTTGGTATTTTGATCAGAATTGTGAGAAAGAAATTTATATAATGTAGAAATTACTGGCCTAAGGGATTCCTGTGATAGCTTCAGATTGAGACTAGGAAACAATCCTAGTGTTTCATGTTGATGATTGTTTTTTAGTCTTTTGGGGGTCCCACCGCCCAGCTCCCAAATAAATCACACATGGAAGTTAATAATTAATTACAAATGCCAGGCCTTATAGGCTTTTTCTTTGCCTACTTTTTAAAATTATACCGTCTACCTTATGCCTCTGGGCTTTTCCCATTCTCTTACTTCTGTAAATCTTACTCTTACTCTATGACAGGTTGTGTGGCTGAGTAGTTGACCCCTAGTGCCCTCCTCTCCTCTTGCTCATAGATCTTTCTTCTGTTAGATCCTCTCTGCCTGTCAGCCCCACCTATTTCTTTCTCCCACCTCAGTATTGGCCATTCAGTTCTTTATTAGACAGACTACCGAGTGTTTTAGAGAGATAAAATAACAAATTCAATATAAACAAAAGTAGCACACCTAAAAATAATATTCTACAACAGTTTAATTGCTTGCTTTTTAAAAATATCTTTATTGAAGTACTGCTGACCTATAATAAACAAACTGCATAAACTTCAAAGTTATAATGCCATAAATTGTTACATATAAGTGATGTAAATGACCAACACAACCAAGTTAATTAACTTTTCCTATACCCTTTCATGAAATTTTCCCCTTGAGCTTTCTATTGCTACACAAATATCTGCCCTCCTTCAGAGCTTTATGTGTGCATTTCTACAGTGACCAATTTTCATCACTATTCTTTACTCAGAATGATTATTTTGAGATTGATTACTATTATCACATGTACCAATAGTAGATTCTTTTTTATTACTATTAAATGTTATGTTACATGAATGTGCTAGAGTTTTTCATACATTTAAGTTTTGATTTCAGGTTTGGGAGTTACAAATGAATCTGTTGCATATATTCATAGTCAGGTGTGTAATGTATGAACATAACTTTCCTTTCTTTTGGATAAATATCTCTAAATAGAAGGAATCTGGTAGTTTTATATGTAACATTTTAAGAAATTGTAAAACTCATAGTAATTGCACATTGAATTTGTATTACAAGAACATGAGTCAGTCATTTACATCTTTACCAATAATTGATACAGTGTGAATTTATTCTAATAAATATACAGGTTCTGATTTGCATTTCCTTAATTACTAATTATTTTTGACATTTTATAAAAATTTGTTAGTCTTATATGTGTATTTGTCATTTGTATGTTTCTCCTGCAATATTTGTTTGACATTTTCCCTGTGATTTTACTAAAATTGTCCTTTGTAACTAATATTCAGACTTGGGGCATATTTATGAGGGGCACATGGTATTTCAATACATGCACAAATTGTGCAGTATTATGTTAGGGTAAACATATCTAACTTCTCAAGCATTATTTCTCATGGTGAAAATAATAAAATTGCTTCTCTTTTGAAATACATAATACATTATCATTATCTGTAGTCATTGTACTGAGTAATAGTGCATCAGAATTTATTATCCCCATCTAACTATATCATAATACTCATTGTTAAATCTTCTTCTATCTCACTTATTTTCCCAGGCCTCTGATTACCAACATTATGGTCTCATTTTCTATGAAATTGATGTTTTTATATTCTACATGTGAATGAGATCATGTGGTATGAGCCTTTCTATGCCTAAATTAATTAATACAATGATTTCCAATCTCATCCATGTTGTAATAAAAGATATGCTTTCATTTTCTTCCTAATATAGCTAGATATTATTCTATTGTATATATTGTAGATTACATTTATTAGGAGGAGAGCTGGGAATTAAGCACAGAATTTTGTTGGAACTCAGTTTAAGACTGGGAAAATGTAACACTGGGAAGAAATTAATGGCCCCCACCTCCACACAAATCACTGCAGATAGAACCTCTGGAAAAGTCCCAGTGTTAGGAGGAATCATGGCACATCAATCAGACTTATATTCTAGCCAGCATCACTTGTGGCTGGTTATTGTAGACTGGATCTGATAGGCAGGATGTACTGACCACCCTATCTATGTTGCTAAGGCATATTTACACTACAGGATAAGTGAGATGCACGGAAATTTAGGGACTTGTGTCTTTAACACATTTTCTAGGGTAATCATAGGATTAAATCATGTTGATTATATTTCTTCTAAGGGGAAATGCAAGTTGTATCTGGTCCCCACTACCAGACTCTGACATCTTTTGGATTTATTTTTTAGTGTGAAGGAATCATATATATATTTGAGATTACAAAGCATACCTTTTTTTGAGTAATCTAAAGAGCTTCTACTTTTGAATGTGTCCCAGAACAAGAAAATGCTTCCTAATAGCTCCAGATAATAATGTAAAATTTTGTGCCATTTGGTTATTGTGGCCCAACAAATCCAATAGCACTGGCAGTGGCAAGCACATTAGCATGCTTTGTGTAGCACTTTGAGAGCTTCTGTAGGTGATGGATCTAATTGTATATTTTTTTAAAACTTTTTTCTTGTTCATGGAAAATACTATAATTTTGGTTGATACTGTTTTAAAATTTTTAAATCACATTCTGTTTATTTTGTGTATATGTATATGTGTAGGAACACTGGTGTGCTATGGGAAACAGGTCAGAGGACAATTTGTGGAAATAGGTTCTTTTACTTTATTTACCATGTGGTCACAGAGATCGAACTTAAGTGATCAAGATTGGCATCAGAGACTGTTACTCACATCTTGACCAGGCTGGCTTTGAACTCACAACCTTTGCTAGTCTCTCAACTGCTAGGATTATAGGTATCTGTCATCATATCTAGCCTCTGTCTTTTGTTCATTTATTTGGCCATGAAGAACTTAACAGTGTCTCTAGATACAAACAGTCCCATTTAGACAAATTTCTAGTTTCCTTAGTCTTTGTTCTATAAGAAATTGAATTCCAAAACCACAAATTGCTTTTTTTTAAAATCTCATCTCAGTCTGTGTATAACAGGAAAGAAAGCAAATAGGATAGTGATAGTTCAGACCCCAGTAGTCTCTTTTACAGTTCATTGTCACATAGGTTCTATTGTCCTCCACTCCTACCTCATCATATTTTTCCTTCTCTGTATTCTCTCTGCCTGTCAGCCCTACCTATCCTTTCTCCTGTATCACTATTGTATCACTATTGGCCATTCAGCTCTTTATTAGACCATCAGGAGTTTTAAACAATCATAATAACACAACATCACAGAGTTAAACAAATTCAACATAAAACAATTCAGCACATCTCTGCATCATTAAACAAATATTTCACAGCACAAGCAAATGTAACATACCTTAAATAAATAGTCCATAACATCATTCTTTCATCCTCAAAGGTTACCTAACTTCCTGATTAGCTCCTCTCAGTTTTTTGTGCCCCCAACAAATACCCAGTTTTCCCAGAGACCCTACACAAACACCCCCTCCCACCTCTGAGCCCCATTTCTTCTTAAACTCCCTGCCTGCACTTTCTGGGACCTCTATCTGAACATGTATGTTGGGTATACCTCTCTCATATTTCCCAGGCCATAAAAACCCACCTGCCCTTGTTTAGATCCCATCCCAAACATTCCACAGGCTCTTCAGGCAGTGCACACACATGGGACAAGACTCACTCAAGATGGCTAAGGCAGCTGCACTCCCTAGTCAGCCACCACCTAACCTAACTGAGAGCTCCTACAAGTCTCCAACCTACTTGACCAGCCCCACAAAGCAATCCACTCTGTTGGATCCCATCCCTATGACTCTCCAATGCTTTCCAGGCCAACAGCTGACCTTGCTATATTGTCAAGACACCCAGGCTTCATACTCAGAGACTTACTCCCTTAAGCTTTGCCCCTGTAGATATTTTACAAATTACTCTATCTCCTAACCCATCTGTGGATACTCTGTCCCAAGGCCTTGGTAAGAGACCAGCTACTCTCAGCTCAGTTCCTTTGAAATTCTCTCAGACTTCCCAGTCTTAACAGCATACATTGGAACTATGCACTGGAAGACACAACCAACAACACAACCCTGGAGGTGCCAATGTCTCATCACTAACATACAATCAACATGAAAAACCAAGGATATATGTCTCCCACCGTGATCATCAGTTCCGTACCAAATGCCCCTAAAATGAACAGCCCAAGAAGAAAGAAACTTCAATCATAGAATTCCACACAGTAGATAAAATATGTGCAAGAGTTCAATGAAGTAAGAGGGCACAGATATTTGCATGAGCTCTGAAAGTAAAGGTTAAACTCAGGTTTGAAGTACAAAAAAACCCCCACACAAACTAATATAGCTGAATAAAATTATAGGGACAATTCAAGATATGAACATTGAATTCAATAAAGAGATGCAAATACTTAAGATAAACAAAACTGACATGTAGCTGTAAATGAAGAACTCAATAAGTGTAATAAAAATTCAGTGAGAACTTTCTCACATCAGAAAAGT
>PVIH01018605.1:11530-38068 GCA_004025045.1 Sigmodon hispidus
GGACAGAAAATAGATGAAATATATAGGGACCAATCTTATCTCACTTTTATTTTAAATTTTAAATCTTATTCCTTTCTGCATTTTTTACTCTCTTACTTTAGAAATCTTTTCTGCACACAGTACTTTCTGGTGGTTCAATATCTTCAGTTGATAATATCCATTGGATCCTTCACTATTAAAAACAATTTCTCCTACCAGCACTCTACAAGGCATCCAGAAGGAAGATGGGGCCCCCACCGAAAAAAACAAACAAACAAACAAACAAACAAAAAACACATTGAGACAGAGTAAGAAGGAACTTGCTGTATGTCACTCAGTGATCACTTTTGAGGTATAGACCAATCAGGACAGTCATAAGATAGTTTCTTATCACATCTTTAGCAAATATTTCAGATGGACTCACTCAGTATGATGAGAATGGTTATAGACATTTGTGGAATGGTTATATATATATATATGTTTACAGTTACTTCATTAGGATTTAACCATTGTTTAGTTTACAGGACCTCACAGAGATACCGTCGCCCACAGGCCAGCATGAAGCAACTCAATGAAAGAACTACGTCCCTTTCCTGATAAGTTGGTCATCCAAGGGAGGGTTATGGTCAATTATCATTTTGGTACGATGGTTATAAGTTAATCTTGGGTAGAGGATAGAATGATATTATAAAAAAAAGGAGAGAGAGAGAGAAAAAGAAAAGGGAACAGATAGGAGATCATTATACTTGCAAACAACTATTAACCAAAGGATGAATGAAAAATGAATTGACATGGTACAAATGTTTGTATATTGATACAAATGGGAAATCAATCTATATGTTTGATTTAGATAATATGTATATTGATACATGTAGAAAATAGAATACCATGTAGAAAATAGAATACATAGGCTTAAAGGCAAAATAAAAGGGTAAAGAAAAACTTTTCATAATAGAAGCAGACTAAAGGAATTTATGACCTAAAATCATTACTGCAGAGATTACCCACAGAAGGAATATTTTGGGCTGAAGATAAGGCTAGTCATAAGAGTCTGTGGGTAGAAAATAAATAATGACAGGGAAATCGTTATTTAAACTGGGAATAAATAAACATCACAACATCAACAAAGTGACATAGATGAATATACACCTTTCAATAATAATTCTGAATATTAATGAACAGATTATTCAATCAAAATATGTAAAATGGCAAGGTGAATCAGAAAACAGGAATTATCTTTTTGCTACCTACAAAATGCTTACCCCAAGTTCAAAGAAAGATACTATCTTAGAGTAAAGATATTGGAGAACATAGTCCAAGCAAATGGAACCAGGTATTATTATTCTAATATCTGACAAAAATAAGTGTCTTATTTATTTCCTTTTTTGAAAATAGACATTTTTCATACAGTGTATTCTATATATAATTTCTCCAACTCCAACTCCTCCTAGATTCTTCTTACCTCCGAGCCCATTCAAGTTCGCATCCTTTCTTTGTCTTTTTTTGTAAAGGCATCTAAAAAGGAAAATAAAATAAAAACAAACTAGAATAGGACAAAACAAACAGAAAATAGAACCAAAGAAAAAGCACAAAAACACACATAGACACAGAGAAACCCATATTTGCACATACAGAAGTCCCATAAAAACACAAGACCAGAAATTAGAATATATAAACAAAAAAGACCTGCAAGATAAAAAACCATGTCCAGACAAAGCATTATGAAGATTCCCCCCTCCCCAACTATTGATTTTGTTTTGTGTTGGCCACCTACTTGTGGGCAAGAAGCCCACCCTTAATTGTGGTTTGTATACCTAGTAAGACTCTTGGAGAAAACTAATTTTGAATTTGTAAGTGGTTACCAACTCGAATTAGCTTCTGGGTTAGGAATGGGACCTTGTGTTCACTTCCCCTCTGGGTGCTGTAATCCCATCTGGTTTACACCTGTGAGGGCCCTGTGCATGCTGCTAAAGTCTCAGTGAATTCTTAAGTGTATAAATTCTGTTGTGTTTAGAAGGCCTTGCTTCCTTGGTGTCTTCTATCTCCCCATTGATTCTTACAAATTTCTTCCTTCTCTTTCTCAGGGTTCTCTGAGCCCTCAAGGATGGGATTTGATGGAGGCATCCCATTTAGGAATGAGTGTTCTAAGGTCTCTCACTCTCTGCATATTTTTTGGGTCTCTGTAATTGTTTCCATCTACTGCAGGAAGATATTTCTCTGATTTTGACTGAACAAGACATTGATTTATGAGTATAGCAGGATGTTGTTAGGAGTCACTTTATGGCTAAGTTACTTTTTAAAATTTGTTTTAAAATTTATTTATTTATTTATTTTACATCCTGGCCACAGTTTCCCCTCCATCCTCTTCTCTAGTACCTCCCCCAGCCACCCTCTGTATCCACCCCTCCAATCCACTTCTTCTCTGTTTCTGTTTAGGAAGGGGCATAGCTCCTTAGACTATCAACAAACATGGCATATCAAATTTCAGTAAGACAATGCACCTCCCCATATATTAAGGCAGCTCAGTATGAGGAGTTGGGTCCCATAAACCAGTAAAAGAGTCAAAGACAGCCCTTATTCCCACTGTTAGGAGTCCCTTAAGAGGACCAAGCTACACAACTGTCACATATGAGCAGAGTGCCTGGGTCAGTCCCATGCAGGCTTCTTGGTTTTTGGTTTGGTCTCTGTGAGGCCCTGTGAGCCCAGGTTAGCTGACTCTGTGGGTTTTCTTGTGAAGTCCTTCACTCCTCTGGCTCCTACAATCCTTCCTCCCCATTTTCTGCAGGGCTTCTCAAGCTCTATGTGATGTTTGGCTGTGGGTCTGCACTGGTTTCCATCAGCTGCTGGATGGAGCTTCTCTGATAACAATTGGACTAGGCTCCAAGCTATATGTATAGCAAGGAGGTTATTGTTAGGCATTATTACATTGACATTTTTTTCCTTCAGTCATGTTTGGTTCCATCCTAGGTCTCTGCATTTTTCAGACTGTGGGTCCTGGTGTTTCAGGTAGTGTCAGGTGTAGGATTACTCCCCGGGAATGGTTAGGCTAGACTAGTCATTGGTTGGCTACTCCCTTAATCTCTAGGCTGCCCTTACCCCAGCATATCTCATAGGCAGGACAGACTGTAGGTTGAAAGTTATGTGGCTGCATTAAAAACCAAACATTTTAAAACATGTGCTCATGAGCGAACATACACACACACACACACACACACACACACACACACACACACACACACACACCTACCTTCAAGTGAGTTTTGGTTGGACTTCTCTTGGCTGGTCCAGGGTGACAACAAGATTTAAGTCTGTTCACTTGTGATTGCATCCCAAGGTACATGTAGAAGGAATAATAAATTCCTAAGATAGGGCTTCATGGTAGAGGGTGAAAGTTCTAAGAGACCTCTCTACTCACATATGCCCATTTATTGTTTTAATTTGTCATTTGTTTTTTATTTAAATTTTTTTCCATGTATCCCCCTGTTTCCCCTCTCTTCTCTCCTCCTAATCCATCTCACTCCTCCCTCAGTCTCCCCCCACTCCATCCCCCGTTTTCCCCCCAAGGAGGGAAAGGAGTCCCCAAATAGGTCTGTTCAGTCCAGAATATTCATTTGAGGTAGGTCTGATTCCATCATCTCAATATTAAGGCTGGGTTACGTGTTCCTCTGTAGGGAATGGGCTCCAAGATGCCAGTTCATGTACAGGAACATAGTCTGATTCTACTCCATGAGGTTCTACATACTGCCCCTCCCATTCAACAGTCATCTGCCTTTACAGGGTTTAGTTCCTTTTCCTGAAGATTCCCAAGTGGTTGTTTTTAGCTAGGTGAGCTCCCCAAAATTTCAGCCAGCCATCTCTGTGAGACTCCTCTTGATGATCCTGGTCCCTTTGTTCATATACTCTCTCCTCCTTCTCTTCAGCTGGACCTGGAGCTCAACCTGGTGCTTAGCTATGGATCTCTGCTTCTGCCTCTATTCATTGCTGGATAAAAGTTCTATATTGACACTCAAGATGGTCATTTGATTATAGGGGGAGTCCTGTTTAGGCACCCCTCCACTATTGGTTAATTATTACCTCATATATACAAAACTTGTGTATATCCAATTTCATAAAACAAGCACTAAGGGATGTTAAAGAATTTATTAACCTCAATACATAACGTGATTTCAGTACCCTGCTTTCACCAATAGACAGGCCTTTCAGACCAAAAGCAAGCTTGAAAACCTAAAAAAAAGGATTAATTTATAAATACTTTTTAACCATCAAATTAAAACCAATAAGAGATCCACAACAAGAATTCAGGTTTAAACAGTAATAAAAAAAAAAGTCCCCTGACTAAACCATAAATAAACTATCCTGCTTTCAGATAGATGTAGAGAAAAAATTTACCAGACAATTAAAGAACTTCAAGAAATATTTCCCCATTATTCAAACAAATAGAAATGTAAGGAACACTTCCAAGCTTGTTCTATGAAACCAATGTTACTCTAACACTAAATCCAGGTAAAGACACACAAAAAAAGAACCATAGATCACTACTACTTTTATGAACATAGATGCAAAAAGTTCATTGACAAACATAAAACAGGCCATCTACTATGGTCAAGCTGGTGTTATCCCAGTAATGCAGTGATGAAAATACAAACATGTTGGTAGATATAATAAATCACATGAATGAACATAAAGAACAAACTCACATAGTCTCAATAGATACATTTGACAAAAATAAACAACGTATGATGGTAAATATCCTAGAGAAAAAGGCCTGAATGGAAGATAGAACTATCCACTGTATTCATTCCTGTTGGAAACAGTGTTTTGTGTTCTTGCAAAGACAAGAGAAAGAATAACAGATATACAAAATTAACTTACAAAAATTAATAGTAACCTTTCTGTATGCTAATTTAAAATACCATAAAGAAGAAATCAGGGAAACAATCCCATTTACAATAGTCTTAGAATGCCAACAGAATAACTCTAACCAAGGAGGTATAAACCACTATAATAAAATCTTTGAATTCACTCAGAAATTGATGCTGATTGACAAATGTGACCTTATGAAATGTAAAAATCTCTGCATGACAAAGGATACAGCCAGTTGAGTGAAGAGGGAACCCACAGAGTTGACAAAGAAATCCTCTCCAGACTTACATCTGCAAGAGGGTTAATATGTAGAATAGACAAAGTCAAAAAGCAAGGCATGAAGAAAGTAAACAAATCAGTCTAAAGGTCAAATTTAGCTCTTAATAGAATTCTCAAAAAAAAAAAATACAGTGCTAAGAAATATCCTAAGAGGGTGTTTAATATCTTAAGAATCTGGGAAATGTAAATTAATTTCTTTTTATTTTCTAACTCCAGTTAAAAGAAGTGATTAAAAATCAAACAACAGAATACTCTCCCCATTCCCTGGAAGCCAAATGGGGCTTGGGTCACTGAGACTGTGGAGATACCCAGAGAATACTACCTTAGTTCACAGTGACTATCTTTAGAAAACCACTTTTCTTACTTTTCCTCAGTGAGAGAAAGCCCAGGGCTTAAGCCATGTACGCACTCAGCAAGGACAGAACAGCCAAAATCAAAGGGAGGGACAGACTGCAGGAGGTTAACTAAAATCAAAGGGAGAGACTGCAGGACGTTAACTTACAGCCCAGGTTTTTGTCAGCCTGAAGATGGGAGCACTTTGTAACACTGACACCACAGACAGGAGAGAATGAAGGTTGTTAAGTTCTAGAAGTTTCTGGGGAAACAAAAAGATATGGAATACATTATTTTGCTGCCATAGACAACAGAACAAAAACATGCTTGTGTGTTGCCAGATGTTGTCATATTTATGAAATTCAGTTACACTTAAAATATCTCCCACAGATAATAAAAGGAAGTTCATAGGAGAAAAAAAAATCAAACGACAGAAGAAAGGTCAAACGACAAGAAATGCTGGAGAGGCTGTGGGTTAAAGGGCAGCCCTTATTCTCTTACATCATGATGGAAATCACTGTGGACTTGTATAAATAGAGTTAACATATAGACAAGTGCTTGTGTTCCTGCAAAAGACTATATCCTGCAACAACAGAGATACTTACTCATCTATGTTAATTGCTGCTTTACTCATAATATCCAATTGGAAACTACCTAAATATTCATAAACTTGTGAATGGGTAATGAAAATGTGGTATCTACATACAATGAAATTTTACTCATCTGTAAATAAAAATGAAACTATAAAATTTCCAGGTAAATGGATGAAACTGGATAAAGCATACTGAGTAAGGTAAGCTAGGCCCAGAAGGAACAAATGTTATATGTTGTCTCTCATATGTAGATCCTAGCATCAAAGTTTCAGATTTGTGTGTTTAACTTGGAATATCATGAAGCTAGAAAGAGAAGCCATGGGATGGGGTGAAAAAGAGATTAAGGCAGGGGGTGAAAGATTAGAGTTTATATGAATGGGGAAAAGAGAATAATGGGCAAGGTCTAAGTTGGGAAGTGACAGATGGAAGAATGGGGTACAGGTTGGCATAGCAGGAGGAATAACTATCATCAAGAGTGCTTGATGACTATATAGACTATATAGAAATCTATTATTTTAAAAGCTTCCTAAAATATGTATGCTAAAATTAGTTTTAATTGGCGTTGCCCTATGTAAGGAAATAATGCTGCTCTGAAAATCCAGTGTATCATACAAAATGGGCTAATCATGCACCTAGGACTAAGTGTGCGATAAATACTGCAATTTGTGATCATAGACTGTTAGTCTCTAAAGCTTCTCCCTCCTCTGAGCTCTGACATCAAGACCCATCTAAAGCAGGATTCCTGCCCCTGAATCCCTCTCTCACCTTTGGTTCTCCTGGGAGCTCCCCTCCTCTCTCCATTCTCTTTCTCCCCTTTCCCCATCTCTGCTACTATAACTTCTCTGTTATCATCCTTCTCCATTAATCGTAACCATACCCTTCTGACAATAAAGTCCTTTCCTGCATAGAAACAGCTTCTAAGTGCTCCTACTATCTGCTGCTGCCTTCCACCAAGTTCCTCATGAGGCTCCTGCATCTATAGAAATCCTTTGCCAAATAACAAGGTAAATTCATGTCATACCAAATCTACTCAAAATTCAAACACAGGCATTCAAAGACTCCTTGGTTAATGCAGACTATTGCCTTTGCTATTGGCTATTCATCAGAACTTAATGGTAAGTACCTATTGTGCAAGACATTATATACATTTATCATAGGATGTAAAAACAAAACAAAACCCAGGTGGTATTGACCTGGAGGTTTCCTCATAACTGGCTAGCTTACATAATGTTAGAAGGTGCTTATGCTTGTTACAAGGGGAGAAAGTTATCAGCAATCTTACTCAGCTGTGAATCCTGTGAGCTACCATAATGACTTGTTCATTGGCGCAGAAGTGGCATGAATGTTGTGGTGGTAACCCATGGCTTTCTAATTGGAATTAAAACCTATTTCACAGAGGGACTATGCCTGGCCAAGAATCCATGACTGAGGAGGTCATAGGTCCTGAGGAGGTGGTTTCTACGATTACTTTACTAAATGGGCAGAGTATCAAATCAATTTCTAAATACTTACCATTATATCCATTGATCAATATAATTCTTACTGTGCATCAGTAGCTTTCTTTTGTAGTGGATGGAGAATAAAGCATAAACTTGCAATGGTACAAAGATCAGAGAAATATTAAGTATGAAGTGGTCAATCCTAAATGGGATAATTATATCCCATTCTCTCCACACCCAAGGGTCAGAGGATAATATATAAGAGAGGGCAGAAATATTGTAAGAGCTAGGGATTAGGGAAGACTGCTGTAAAGTAGTGTCTTCTAGACAAAACAAAGCCATTTCACTCATGAACCCACAGCAGTTGTGGTTTCTTTCATAAGACATGCACAAAATTAAGACAGTCAAAATTCCAACAGGGATAGCTTAAGACCTCTTCAGTTCCTCACTTCTAGTTGAGGAACTACTGGCAGTTGATGACTATTAGAGGAGGGACAATTGGTTTCTTTAGGGTGTGGTCTGTGATAGATTGTCCAAGCTCCAGTAGATAGCCCAACAATCATTACTGTGAAGATTATAAAAGCAGAGGGGCATGTGGGGGATCCTGTAAGAAGGTAGAGGTGAAAAGTAGAGTGTAGATATAATTCAAGGACATTGTATACATTTATGAAATTACCAGAAGATAAACTTTAAAAAAACTTGATTATGTAAAATGAAAGTCTGTTATACTTAAATAATCTCAGAAGAGGCCAAGAGATTTGTGGCTACATATCCTGCATAATAGAAAGAACGTCAGTATAATTCACAGGAAGTTTATAAGTTAGTCTTAAGTTACATTAGCAGAAATTCCACACTAACCAATTGAAATCAATAGAAATCTCTTCAATGACACTAAGATAAATTCCTATCTGGACTCTCCACTCAGTGTAAATGTGACAAAGGACTTGCAATGTGTCACTGTGCCATCTGTCTGCTATAAATTTGATTATCTTTAGTTTTAGTGAGTGTTCAGTTGCATTTGTCTATGGAAGATAGGTAGTTTGGCACAGGTATTTGCTTACATACAATGTTTTTATACAGCTTTTCAAATACATATTTTATTTATTTATTTAAAACATTGATAATCACATTTTTTAAATTTTTTATTATGAATAAAGTCATATTTTTATCTGTGTATGTCCTTGTTCATACTCCCTTTCCCTTCCCACCCCTACAATGTCTTATGAGGAAATCAAGGTATCTTATGAAATAGTTGAAATTTGAAATATTTGAATTTTTGTCCTGGGAACCTTAAAGCCTTCCTCTTCTAGTTTTTTTAAAATATGTAGTAAGTGGGGCTGGAGAGATGGCTCAGCAGTTAAGAGCACCGTCTGCTCTTCCAGAGGACCCGAGTTCAATTCCCAGCACCTACATGGCAGCTAACAACTGTCTGTAGTTCCAGTTCCAGGCAAAACACCAAGGCAAATAAATAAATAAAATAAAGTTTAAAAAAAATATGTAGTAAGTAATTTTGGGGTATAGTTACCTTTATGCTATATAACAGTATAATGAATTCCTTCTTTTGTTTCTTAGTCCTTATTATCCCAACAATGTGATCATTGTTGACCCAAAATGGAATTCTGTGTGCATTAAGTAAGCTTTTTTGTAAGAAATGTTTAACTATTTATGTAGCTACCAAGTGGAAAATAAAATGGTGGAAACTTTTAGAAAGATACTTTTTTTAAGTCAAACTTTTAAAAGATCCTAATAATTTAGAAACTTGACCTCTAGAGAATGACATAGGGCACCTGCAAATAATGCTACTTAATGCTGTAAGATGAGATGTACTCCCATAGACTACAACAGAAAGTATTAAGGCAAATAAGTACCCATGAAGCTTCAAATGCCTGTAGAACATAGCTTTCCACCCTCAAAATCCTGTCTCTTTTGATCCTCTTCTTTAGTCACATCCAACTACACATTTTTCCTTAAGCACATTCCAGTTGTTGAACTTTTTAAAACAAAATGTAGCCGTCCTATTTTTATTTTTTCTTCAGGAAACACTGTTAACTTACATAAAGGTGCAGTGAGTACTTACATGTATACACCCCTGAGCTAACCTAAGTAATATACTATGATGTACTTGAAGTCAACCATGTACCCCTACACAATTAAATACTTCCTTTTTCTTAAAAATGCATCTAGTAGTCCTGAATAGGTATTTTCATTCTTATAGGAGATTCTCTGCATGTTAATCATGCACCACACATTCACTTTACTATGTATTTGTATATACTTGTAGTTATTGTTTTACATGCATGTTATAATGTATCCAGAAAAAAATAACTTTTCCTTTATGTATTTGTCCTCTACTACACAATCCAAAGGCCTTTTTAGGTCTTTCTCTGTATCTTAGATTTCTCAGAATTGTAGTGTTTGCCTGAACCACCACTCATCCAGCATTTATTATTTTATTCAATTTAAAAGGTCTCAATTCAATGATATAACACTGGTACAATCATAGTGAAGCATTACTCTCAATCAGCAGTTCTCAAACTATATTGATATTAAGAATAAACTAAAGGTCTTCAGAAGCTCTGCCAAATCAATTTGAGAATTTACTATCTAGCACATCTTGAATGAATCTAAGGAGTTGGCATTGCACACAAATTTCTACTGTGGCTGGTGCTCCATGTGTTCAAGGGCCCCACTGAAAAAATGGATTAACATAGTCCCCTTTCCTTCCATACAAAATGGGTCACTTGTCAGTTTCTGTGAAGAAAAATCAGACTATGCTAGATCTCTCTCTCTGTTTTCACTGATAAATGGTTTAAACTTGCTAATGCAATTTATTGAGAGTTTAATAAGAGGGCTTAAAACAGTTAAAAGTGAACTGCTTCAATGACTGGTGGGCTAAAACAAAAAGAAATATACATCTATCAATTAAGTTTATATTATTGATATAAAAAGCACTCTCCCATTTATTCAACTCAAATGATTTTTTTTATTTTTAAAAGAATGGTGAAACAGTAGGGAAAGTTTTAAGTGTATATATTTGGACAAATAATATTAGAACAGGGTCACTGATGATAATTTTCCGCATGTCAAAATGGCAGAAGATCTCAAATCCATGATGAACCTATTCATTGCTTCTATCTTCATCCACAGCTTCCTTTGCCCTCAATCTGTAGAAAGAATAATAGAAAATTAACAATTATAAAACATCATCATAAACCACTATTTTTTAAAATATTAAGAAAATATATCATATATTTCTGTGTTCTTAAAAAAAGAATTGAACATATTTTTTTTTATTTTTATAGAATAAAGTCTCATTTTTATCCATGTATCCCCTTGTTCCTATTCACTTCCCCTCCCAACCCCTCCCAGTCCATTCTTGAAACTCACTTTGTACCAGGATAATCTTGCATCATCTAAGTCTTCAATCAGCTGACCATGAAAGATTCTCTAATAGCATAAAGGCCTAGTTTTCTTTTCTAGGTATACCATACCTTGCAAAGATACAAATAAGTTATTCTATGTTAAAATATTTTGTCCTCTAATAAACCATAATTTAAAAAAATTTCATGTCCTTCCATTTAAAGAAGTAGGCAGTGTCCAGTAGCCTGGGCAGCTTCCCAGTGGTAGAAATATTTATGAACCTCATATTTCTGCTGTTTTATGTTTTTCTTTATCAGGATTTCCCCCTTTTCTATTAACACAAATATCCTGTCTTGGTGATTACTTCAGGTCCTTTAGAATGAATTAGAATCATCTCCACCTTGTTGAATTTTAAGTACATTTAGAGCTTTCTTGAAAAAGCACTTGTTATAATTGAAGACAAATTCTCTAGTGCATCTGTCTCATTGATTTTTCCCAATCTCTTCAGATCTGATTATTACAACTTTCAAATGTTGTCATAGTAGTTCATCATTGTCTTGGATCATCCTACATTAGATCTTTGTATTTTTTAAACCTTTATCCAAAAAAAAAAAAAAACCCAGTATGTATCATTTGCCTCCTGTTTGCCTCTGGTATCTATCTCCTTCCTCCAAAGCCCCTTCCTAAGTATTCCTTAACCACTAACAGTCACCTATTCCAAGGCTGTATACTAAACTGGTCATCTTATTAAACAGATTGGTAGAAAGCAGCAAATCACCCCCCCCAATGCCCCAATAGTTTCTGCTTGAACCCTAAGTTTTCTGAGTATGACTTTCAAGTAAGCTATCAATGCCAACAGATGTTGAATGGTAACAACTTTGCTGATACTTGGTGGCCTTGGTCCCTTTGTTGTAATGATCCGTACCTGATAGAATACATAAGTGCTAGTCAAGGATTCACTGTACTAGAACATGTCCTCCTCACATTCCTCTAAGTTGTGTGACATATCTTGGAATCCCCTTTGAAGTGTTATAAAAACAAACAAACAAACAAACAAACAAACAAACAAACCAACCAGCCATCCTGGAGGTAGCTCCTTCTATTAGTCACTCACCCTCCCAATTCTGTTTCCTTTGCCAGGTCATGGACTTCTTGGAGAGTCTTTTCCTCTCCTGAATCTGTGGGACCCTCAAGGACTGAAATTGTTTTGCCTTGGATGAAGCAGAATGTGGTATTAATAACATGTATACACACTTTAGTATTTAAGAGAAAATTTCTCCATAGGGAACTAACCCCCGTTAGGTGAACTCACAGGCATGCAGGATGATCTCCTCTCCCTGATTCTCATCCTTATTTTCCCCTTCAATCTCCTTCTCCTCTTCATATTCATAGTTGTCATCATCATCATCATCGACCTCCTCATCTTCCTCACTATGGTCCCGGTTGTCTTGAGCTTCATCCTGAACTTCCTCCTCCTGGTCGCTGTTCCAGATATACCAGTCTTCTTCAACGTCAGGCCAGACTTCCTCAACATCAGGCCAGATGTCCTCAACACCAGGCCAGACCTCTTCAACAGGAGGCCAGATCTCCTCAATAGCGGGCCAGATCTCCTCCAGCCCATACTCTTCCTCCCTAAAGGCTCTTGTCACCGCCTGTGAAACCAGAAATGCTGCAGTTCTATCGATGTCATCAACAACCTCCTCGATTGGCAACACATGTAAGACAATTTGTCTGGGGTCAAGCCCAATCCCACCATCTTCTTGCTCTTGGTCAGGTAATCCAGGTTCCTTCTCTGTAACAGCAGACATGACAAAAATACCTGCGAGTGAAGATCTTACTGAAGTGTTGATTGAGCTTTGAAGGTCTTGGTTGGGATGAGGCGTTGTTAGGGTGACTACCACGAAGTAGATGGAGGCTGCTGGCTGCAGGTACCTCCTTAGAGGCAGTGAGAGCAGTGGGGAAGGTTTTCCAGTAGTGAGCAGATGGAGTTGGTACCTGTGGAGTACCTATAAAGGAAGGGGTAGACAACACCAGGAGGAGCAGCCTACTGTGGCCAGCTCCAAGACTGCTGAGGATCAGGTAAAAGGGGGCGGGACCTTGAGGAGTAATAATGGCCCCTCTCACGTGTCACCAGAGCTTTTAGCTCATTTGCTGACACATAGTGATTGACATGCATTATATCCAATGAGTGATAAAAGTCCTTAAATTCTAAAGACTGCTTAGAATCACACTTTTTTTTTTTTTCTGTTGGGGCCTTATTGTTTTGGATACCTTTAAAGTGATAGGAACCTTGTCTTTTAAATTTCCCATTGTCAGCAAAATGATAGCATATCAATATAAATAAGCTTGTCCACAATGATTCCCATTTGGCATGTGTTAATACCTATATAGACTGAGTTATAAAGCCATTGTAGAGGGGCAGGGAGATGTCTCAGAGGAGCATTTACTGCTCTTACAAAGGACTTGGGTTCGAGTCCCAGAACCCACATGGTGGTTAACAACTATTTGTAACTCCAGTTCCAGGGGATATGGTACCTTCTTTGGGCATTGTATACACAGGATGTACATGTAAGAAAAAGGACCTAGATATATAAAATAAAAATAAATCTAAAACAATTAACAACCCAACTATTGTATAGCTCAGATTTCAGCAGTGGTAAAAATAAAGAAGACAGAAAATAGCCAAATACTGAAAAGTTAAAATAGTTAACAGTCAGAGCAAAGGGTTGAAAGTGAAAAAAAATTAATACCTAGAATGTATTTAGTTCACATTGTCAAATTCACATCAATTCTCCAATAAATGCATACAAAAAGAAGAAAATCATGTCAGAAATTTAAAAAGACATTCTTTCTAGGATTATCTAACAAAACTAAGACTTTCTGTTTCATTCTTCTCAGTTAGAAAATAAAGAATTCCAAGATGCTACTATGAAGAAATCAAATACCTTTTCATATTTATAGTAAAAATCTTTAAACATAAAAATATCTCATTTCAGGAAAATGACACCCACTAGTCTCTTTAATCACTCCCCCAAAATTTAGGGGTTAATAACAATTTGGCATACTCTTCAACCTCAAAAAGGGAGTGTGATGTTTTCATTAAACACAAATATCAAAGAATATATAGAAATGTTAATTAGCCAAATCCAAAGTAAATTTATGATGAGATACAGTGTGAGAAGTTGAAAAGCATGCTCTGTGGTGAGCTTTTTAAAGTCTTGGGAGGAACATTAGTTGAATCTGAGCAAGTCTGTTGCAGAAAGATTTTTTACATGTTATATATTATCTTTAAAATACCAGCTCTTTCCTGGGGTTTCTCCTTTTCTCAGCACTTCTTAGTTGCCATAGTTCTTTGTTTAGTGTTAGATACAAATAACTATTAAAGAAAAAAAAAGGCCATGAATATGAGATGAGAGCTAGCAAGATGGGAGGGATAGAAATGGGGAAAAAAGGAGAAATTGTGTGATTATATTTTCATTTTCTATAATAAACAATTTACTGAAAAAAATCAGGACAAAGTAACAGTGAATGGGATACAGAAATAAAGACTTAATATTGGACTTCAAAAGAAGCCAAAGAGCCCTGTGTGTGGAACTCTCATTCTATTCAAAATGTGCTTATTACTTGGTAAATTACTTGATTCACTGCTGTGGCTTCTTTCTCTATGAAAATTTGTATTTCAGCCTAATGCTCAGCAAAACAATATCCATTGTCATGTTAGTAGGTTATGAGATTGTAAGGGCTGCCCTGTAATGAGACGTCAGAGCCTTATAAAATGAGGGCACAACAGTGATTCCCTCTGGAAGATGAAGCAAAATAGTACCACCATGCAAGCAGATGAAACCCTTTACAGGACATAGCAACTGTCAGTGACTTAGTCTTGGATTTACAGCCACCAGTATGCTAAGAAATAAAAATAAAATTTAATCATTTGAAAATTTCCTCCTCTATGGAATCTTGTTATACCAGCACAAATGGGCTATGATATTTTCTATCTCCCAGAAAGAAATCACTATGGATATTTGCATACTTTAATGGGAACTGGGTAAAAACAAAATCATTATAGCTGTTTATTTATAAACAAATGTGAGCCTCCACTCAGAGGATATGGAGCTGGAAAGGAAGAGTGAATATGAAATGGGAAAATATATGGAAAATAGAATATGCAAGGCTAGAAACTCTCTCTCAATATGATTTTGTCCATCTATAGGCAAACAGGCTTACTGCCATGTGGAACCTGTGGGAGAAATGCTTGTATTCCTCAAAAGCCCCCAACCCTGAACCTGGCAAAGAAATTAGAAAATCTGAAACCAGTGGATCCTGATCTATGGCCATGAAGGTAACTATTACCATTGGCATCAAGATAAACCATCAGAGGCAAAGGAGGACTCTGGACCTAAATCATCTTTCAAACAATGAATCAGGCTACTATGTCACTCCTCCTTTCCAAAACTCAAATAAATTTCTCTCATGAGCAACCAAAGGAGATATCTACTGTTTAGGACATAGAGTTAAGCTTTGCCAAAGTGAACTTAACAATTGTCTCAGAACAGCCTTGCAACTGAGGCACAGATATGCATCATTTTAATGCATATTTCCTTTATTGCATAGAAAAGAGGAATGCCATCTCCTTATTTCTCATAGTACTACCTTCTTTCCCACACACCACTAGATGGAAAGTTTCCATTTTAGAGTATGTGTTTATATTCCCTTATTTTGAAATCCTATTTCTGTAGGTGCTGATAGTAAATAATGTATTCTTAGAAGTGGTACAAGGTCATGATAGCATAACCCTCAGGAATGGTACCAATGCTCTTCTAAAAGAGGTTTTGAAGTGCCCACTTCCTCATGAGAACATCAGGAGAAGCCACCATATGTGAACCTGAAAGTATTTTCTCTCAGACCCTAAAACTTTTTGCATCTTGAACTTAGCCTGTCAAGCTCTGAGAAGTATATTTTCATTGAGTAAAAGCACCTAGTCAATGGCACTTTGCTTGGCTCTTGAATAAGCTAAAATATCCCTTTCATCTGTTTGGGTGCAATTCTTATGCCTCCTCCAAGTCTCCTTTGATATGCTCCAAAATTAAGTTCAATAAGAATCAATTATATAAATATGAATCAATATGAGAATAAAAATAGAGTTAATGATTAGGTATTGATATAGTTCTGCTGATATTAACATGAAGGGGAATAAAACTACTTCAGTCTAAAGAAATTTTAGAAACATTTTTTATTTTTGAAATTAAAGTATAATTATATTAGTTTTCCCTTTAACTTCCCTCTCTGAAACCCCACCCCACATATCCCACTTTCTCTCTGTCTCTCTGTCTCTCTCTCAGATCCAGGGCCTCTGGCCTTTTTTCTTTAATTTATGTATTCCTAGACTTATAAATATAACCTTCTTAGTCTGTATAATGTTTATATATATATATCGCATTTATTTTTCAGGGTTGATTATTTGTTATCATTAGATAACCAGTTCTGTGCTCTTCCCTGGGGAAGACTATTTCTCCCTGTTTCAGAATCCCTAGTTACCTGTAGTTCTTTGTTTAGGGTTGGGGTCCTGAGATATTCCCCCTTTCATGTTAGCATGTCTACATGGTATTGCTCTTTTCAATCTGAATGTTTGCAGCTGACTGGGTGATCATAATTATTGTCTTTTAGCTTTTTTTCCCTATAATTTTCTTTTGCTACTATTCCATTCACCTTAAGTCACTGGTTCTCACCCTTCCTTTAATACAGTTTCTAATGTTTCAGTAACCCCCCTCATCAAATGATTTTTGTTGCTACTTCATAATTGTGATTGTGCTGCTGTTATTAATCTTAATATAAATATCTGTGTTTTCTGATGATCTTAGGTGATCCGTATAAAAGGGTTATTCCACCAAAGTGGTCATGACCCACAGGCTGAGAACTCCAGTCTTAAATGGTCATATCTCCTTACCCTGCTGTGTCACCTAATTTCCATTTCTGTAGGGTTTGAGCAAGATAGGATCAGGAAACAGAATGACAAAAGAGATGACAACTATATTAGGGCAACACAGTGAACATTTTGGTGTCCTTCTGCCCATTACTCCAAGTTATGTTCATTGTAAAAACTATGCATGGAGGTTACTATACAGTCCCATTAAAGTTATATTTACATACCCCTTTCCTGAAGTTGGATATTATCTTTGGTGTCTTAACTTTTCATTGCCTTCTCCTTGTCAATTACAGTGACATAACATCCTCATTATCATTATCACTAGAAACTAAAATACTGAAAACTCTGAAGTCTTTTGGTTTCTTCCCCTTTCTGATTACATGGCAATAACACTAATTGTGCATAGTCACTGGGCCTTTTGTCCCTTTAGTCTAGTAACCCTTTCCCTTACCTACTGATCCACTTCTATGAGAACATCAAAACAGCTAGGTGGTACTTGTAACTTCCAATTCAACTTTTATCACTCAAAGGACTTCCTCTTACAAAATGGGAAGATTATAAAATGTCATAGATGACAACAATATGTGAGAGAGACCAATTTAATCCTCGTCTCCCCACTTTGTTGCTACTGGATTTTGAGACACAGCACCAAATATCAGCTTCAAGGACTAGAATGAATTTCATGCTTATACACTGCTAAACCTAAACTGCTGTGTTAGTTATATTGTCCCATTTGATCCTCCAGATCCACTCTCCCTCCATTTCCCTCCAAAAAAGATCAGCCTTCCAAGAGAAAACAACCAAACATGACAAAATAAGGTACAATAAGACAAGGAAGACAAAAGCCCTCATGTTGAGACTGGAAAAGATAACCCACTAGGAGGAAAAGAGGCCCAAGAGCAGGCCAAAGTCAGAGACAGGTCCATACTCCCACTGTTGGACTCCCAAAGGAACACCAAGTTAACCACCATAACACAGATGCAGAAGGCCTGATGCAGAGCCACGTAAGCCTCAGTGCTTGCCTCTTCAGTCTCTGTGAACCCATGTGAGCCCTGTTTAGTGGGGTCCCACTGTCAGTTTTCAGAGAGTGACCCTTTGTCCTAGCATCAACCAGGGATGTTTAGGGATCTCTACAGGATTCCTCTGCCGACAACTTGACTAAATGCAACCCACTCCCCCAAAAGGATGGCCAGTTACTCCTTATCCTCCATTACTAGGAGTCCTCACTAGGGCCATCCTTATAGATTTTAGGATGTCTCCACTGCAGTGGGTTTCCACACTACCCTCTAAGTGCCAATTCCTCTCAGTTTCAGCTATCTCTACCCACATTCTCTCTCTCTCCATCCTCTCCTCCCACATACATCTGATCCTTCCTTTTCCTGACCATACCTGTCCCACCCCCTGCAGAGTCTATTCTATTTCCCCTTCCAAGAGCAATTTATGCTCCCCCTCCCTCAACCCTCCCTTCTACCTAGTCTTTCTAGGTCTATTTGATTATATATAGCTTGATTATCCTTATTTTACAGCTAATGTCTACTTAGTGAATACATACCATATTTACCTTTTGGGGTCTGGGTTACCTCACTCAGGATGATTTTTTTTTTCCTATTTGCTTCCATTTGCCTGCAAATTGTCATTTTTTAACAGCTGATCAATACTCTATAGTATAAATACACAACATTTTCTTTATTCAATCTTTATTCAATCATCTAGGTTGTTTTCAGTTTCTGGCTATTACAAATAATGCTGCTATGAACATACTTGAGCAATTGTCTTTGTGGTATGATTGAGCATCCATTACCTATATGCTCATGAGAATTTCTTAAGTGTTCATGGCACCCTGAACAACATTCCTGCTTCTTTTTGGACCTTGAAACCAAAATCATGTGGGGAGAGGAAAGCTAGCAGCATATAAGGACTGATTAAGGAGGCAGAATTGGGAAACATTAGAGACTTCCCATCCTTCTTAACCATGTTTTGGCAGAGGTACCAGAGCAGCTCTATGCTGAAGGCTGTGGTGATATATTGTATATTTAATAAAGAAAATAGTCTGGAATATCATAGGACAGAGCTACCAACATTGCCAAGCCATGACAGTCAGGGAGTAGTGACCCACACTTTTAACCCTATTATTCTGGAGGCAGAGATCCTCTGGATCTCTGTGAATTCAAGGCATAACAGACCCAGGCGGTGGCAACTCATACTTTTAATCCTAGCACTAAGAAAGTTGAACCAGGAAGTGAGATAGCTGGGCAGAAACAGAGGAGGGAGGAGTTCAGTTTCACCTGGCACTTCCCTTTTTTGGCTGAAGACTTGAGGCTTAGATTTGGAACATTTTGAGAGACAGGCCTGAGGAGTTGGCTGGGCAAGAAGTGGCTGTAGTTTGTTTCTCTGTCTTTCTGATATTTCAACTTTCTCCCAATATCTAGCTCTGGGATTTTATTATAATATCAAATAGAATTTGTGCAATAGAAGACCACTAATAGAGCAGCTTCTAAGTGAACACTCCTAGACTAGGAATATAAGTGTCCACAAAAGTATTGGCAGCCAAGTAGGCCTGAGTCTGTGAGCACATCTCCTTCTATAGATAGCAATGCATTGACATATAACAAGTTTGTATTAAGAGAACAACTTTCTCCCTTGAGGATGGACAGGTAACGTTTTTCACCTAGGAAAAAGTGTCATTTTGTAAGGTCAAATTAATATTTTTAGATGGACTCAGTAGTTCAATATGATCAGCTTGTTAAGAATACACTAGTCTATTGTCTTCCTTTATTCATGTGAGATTTTTTATATAAGATAGGACAGCATATTTTCAGTAAGGAATGTTTTCCATGCTGGTTTTTTTTTCATTTTAGTAACAAAAAAGCTATTCATGTGTATAGGAAAAGTCTGGGATGATGTTTCAATTTCTCTCTTTTTTTCTTACATTTTTTTCACTTATGTCTTAGTGTTTCAATTGCTGGCCATGGCAAATCTTTTAAAGGAAAACGTTTAGTTGCAGCTGGCTTAGAGTTGAGAGGTTTAGTCCTTTATTATCATAGTAGGAAGCATGGCAGCATGCAGGCTGACACAGCACTGGAGACGTTGCTGAGAATTCTACATATAGATCCAACAAGGCCACACCTATTCCCACAAGGCCATGCCTCCTAATAGTGCCACTTTCTATGAGTCTGTGAGGTCCATTTTTATTCAAACCACCACATTACATTCCCTGGTCATCATAGACTGGTAGCCATATCATAATGTAAAACTGCATCCAGTCCAACTTCAAAAGTCCCCATAGTCTGTCACAGTCTTAACAATGTTTAAAAGCTCAAAATCTTTTCTGAGATTCATGTAATCTCTTTAACTGTAGTCCCCTGTAAAAATCAAAATGAAAAGCAGACCATATACTTCCAACATACAATGGCATAGGATATACATTACCATTCCAAAAGGGAGGCAAAGGAGCATAGTGGGGAAATACTGCACCACAGCAAGACTGAAAACCATCTAGACAAACTCCAAGCTCTGCATCTCCATGTCTGGCCTGATGTCAAAATGCTCTTTAGACCTCCAACTTCTTTTCAACTTTGTTGACTGCAATACATATCCTTCTCTTGGGCTGGTTCCACTTCCTTTTAGCAGCTTTCCTCAGCAGGTATCCCACTGCTCCAGCATAGAACATCTTGGTGTCTCCATGACAATCTAGGCTTCACCTTCTCAGCTTCATATAATGACCTATCTAGGCCTCCATGAAGGGACACTCCTGATATATGCCTGACCTCATCAGCTCTCCTTAGTCTCAGAGGGAGATTCTATAACCACTTTCTTATTTTTTCCTTTTTTTGTTATGAATATACTCATATTTTTTATCCATGTATATCCTTGTTCAAACTCCCTTCCCCCTCCCACCCCTCTCAGTCACTCTCTCTTCTCCACATCTCTGTATCTCCTCCTCAACAAGGGCAGGAGGTCTCAAGGTCCCAATATGGCTTAGTTCAGCATCCACTCCAGGAAGATCTGCTTTCCTCCCCCCAACATTAAGACTGAGTCAGGTGTTCCTCTGGAGGGAATGGGCTCAAGGAGCTGGTCCAAGGTGCTTCAGATCCCAAGCTGTTCAGTGGTTGTGGTTTGCAGCTTGGACATGCTGTGATGTTTGCTTTTTGTTTAAAGTCCACTAATGAGTGAGTATATCCCCTGCTTATCTTTCTGGGTTTAACAACTTTCTTGTATCCTGGACTCTACACTAGAACCATATGGCCAAAGCTGCCAGATTCTGCTGCTTTCTAGGGTTGGAACTTGACCCCCTTGCTCAAGTACATTTTCAACAGTTTTATGTTTCCAGTGGTTTCCTTCACTGCCTAAGGTTGACTGTCCTGGAAATCTCTCTGTTAACCAGGCTGGCTTTGAAATCAGAGATCTGCCAGCCTCTGCCTTTTGAGTGCTGGGGTTAAAGATATACACCATCACACTGGTCCCTAAGCTTTTCTTTCATTTCTTTTTAGTTTTCTTTAATTCCTTTTCACAAGTTGGAAACATAGTTGGGTGGGGTTTTGCTCTGAAGCCACTATTTCCTTTATTGTGCTTAGCATCTGACTTTTCTTTAATCTGTTTGTACTTCCTGGTGCTTCTTTTGCCCTCCAATAGTACATTCTTAATTTTTCTTTGCTCAGCTTGCTATCTTCACTGTAGATTTGCATAAGACTGGCCACTAATAGCTACACAATACAGTCAGTGCTAGGCTGTTGAGAAATGCCCTCTGCCAAAGCTGTTAATCTATAACTCTTTAGCCTCAGGCAGACTCCCCCCCACGTAAGGACAAAAAGCACCTACATTCTTCACCAAGATATCAGAAGAGCAATCTCCAGGCCACATATTAATATTCTTCTCCTCTGAAACCTCTTGACCTGGGCCTTCACGGTTGTGATCACCTTGAGCACCACTGTCTCCCATGCTCCTGCTAGTATGGTCCATTAAGCCCCTCTTAAAGCATTCAACTTCTTATTAAGTTCAAAGTCCACATTCCTTTAAAAACAAACAAACCAATCCCCCAGTTTTTAGAACCAACTTCTGTTTTAGTTGGGGTTTCTATTGCTGTGAAGAGAAACATGATCATGGCAACTCTTATAAAGGAAAATATTTAATTGGGGCTGGCTTATACAGTTCAGATGTTTACTCCATTATTGTCATGGCAGGAAGCATGGCAATACACAGACAGACATAACACTGGATTGGTAGCTGAGAGCGCTACATCTGGATCCAAAGGTAGCAGGAAGAAAGAATGACACTGGGCCTGGCGTATGAAACCTCAAAGTCCACCCCTAGTGACATACTTCCTCCAACAAGGCCATATGTATTCCAATATAATTGTGTCCCCTAATAATGCCACTCCTTATGATGCTATGGGGACCATTTTCATTCAACCTGCCACAACTTGTTTTTGAATTCTTTTCTTCTTTTTTTAAATTTTAAAAATTTTCTTCATGTATTTTATATACAGACCATGGTTTCTCCTCTCTTCTCTCTTTTCATTCTTTCCCTCCCTTCTATTTCCCTATGAACTCCTCCTCTGTCTCCATTCAGAAAGGGGCGGACTTCCCATGGGCTTCAACAAAGCATGGCACATCAAGTTGAGGCAGAAACAAGCTCCTGTCCTTGTATGAAGTTTGGGTGAGGCAACCCAGCATGGGGAATGGGTTCCTAAAAGTCAGTTCAAGTGCCAGGGACAAGTCCTGATCCCATTGCTAGGAGCCCAACAAACAGCCTAAACTACCTGCCTGTCTGTCACATGCAGAGGGCCTAAGTTAGTCCCATGCAGGCTTATTCATTCATACATATGAGTTTGGATTTAATCTAACCCATTCCCTCCCTCTCTACCTGCCCCATAGCTCTGATTTTTTTTTCTCCCAACCAAATATGCTCTCTTTTCATTATTTTTGCTATCTATTATATTTCATGAGTATTAGTGTTGGCCTACATGCATTCATATGCATCACTGGAGTTACAGATTGTTGTGAGCTACAATATGGGTATTAGGAGGCAAACCTTAGTCTTCTGTGAGATCAAGAACTGTCCTTAACAAATGTCCTGTCATTCCAGCTCCTTGTTTGCTCTCTACTCTTTGTTTTTACTTAATATTGATTGAATTCATGTAGTCCTACCTAGGTGCATGAGTGTGGGGCTATGCAGCATGAATAGCTTCTAAGGATCTGCTTCCCCAAAGAAAACTAACTCTCCTCCCAATAGTCAACATTTCTTCAAATAAGAGTTGGATTTCATGAACCTCTCCCCTATTCATGCTTTGATTTTGGCTGGCATGAACTCATACATATCTTATGCATGCAGTCCTAGTTATTATGATTTCATGTGTGTAACTGTATTACCATATCTGCAAACACTGTTTAACTACAGGCATTCTCTTTATCTGACTTTTCTAGTCTTTCTGCCCTCTCTTGGTGATGAATCCTGAGCCATGGGAGGAGGAGGTGTGTTATAGATGTCTCATTTAGAGTGTACCAATGCAGAGTAGCTTATTCTCGGTATAGCAGTTTTAGTCTCTGTATGAATTGTCATCTATCACAGTGTCATGATCAATTCACATGAATCTGTTCAATGAGTAATAGTAATTTACTAGGTTATAAATTGGGGAAGATACATTCACAAGAAACAGAACTTAATGAACATTGGAAGTTGTGCTCCATTCTGTCCAGGAGCATAAGCTGTCTGGTGTCCTATCAGGATAAAAAGGAGGCATGACCCTTCTCTGGTTCCCTGACCAAGAATTGAACCTGGGCTACATCAGTGAAGAGCATATTAGGAACTAGGTTCAGATTCCTCAGGAGTAATCTCTGTATCTTGCCATTTACCTATATTCTGAACATCTAGAGTGCATTTCTTGATTCATATTGTCTTTGGTGATTGTAGTTCTGTTTTGTTTATGTTATTACCCTTCTCCCCTTGTACCCTTTATTCCTCCTATACTTGATATTCATTCTTATTGTATATAGTTTTGTATTAGGTTCAGAACTTTCTTATTTAGACAAAGGGAGAAGTGTAGTGATATTTCCTCTAACCATGACCTTGAGCAATCTGGCTGTCCCAAAATAGAAGTGCTTCTTGCCTGCGTGTCCACTGGCATGTGTATGGACTTTATTATATGGAAAGAGAGAAGAGTCACACCTCCTTTTTGGTGTGGTTGGATACCTGATAGCCAGTTGCATGCTCCAGGATGGAACTGAGTGAGGATTACTTCAACTCTTCATTCACTTATATTTCTCCTGGGTGTATATTATCAATTTATATCTTCAGAAATTCCTGTTACCCATTGAACAGACTCATGTGGATTGGTCGCTACATCACAGAAATAAGATTCTCTGATTAGAATTGTGAAAAGCTCAGTGCCAGGTACAATTTACCTCTTTTCATTTTGTTTTCCAGTGAGGACCCCCCCTCCAACATTCCAGATTATTACCATTGCTCTTGAATACCCCCATAACATTATGGTAAGGTATTATTGTTGAAGGCCTCTTCACCAAATTTAATGCCTAAATTTATATAATACATCCTTTTATTGGGTCAGAAGAAGTTATGGTCTCATATCTATTTGATCTGGGGCAGAAGACATTTCAGCTTCTGTATTTAGTTGTCAGGCCCAATCTGCTCATCAACTGTGTTTCACCTTGTCAACATAAATGTTCTAGTGAAGCATCTGTACAGGTAACAAAGATCTAATGAGTAACAGAGATGATTTTTATCTCAATGAATTGTCCCTACCAGGCAGGTTTGTTTTATGTGCCAGCTGAGACTTGCCAGTGGCTGGGTCAAATAGCTAAGCCATTAACTATAATGTGTGAACTTTTCCATGTCTCATTTAAAGTGGCCCTAACTGTACCAGTTATCATTAGGATCTAGGGGTGGATGTTTTCAGAGATATACATATAGTTCATTAGTAGGGTTCAGGAAAATAGAGATTTGCAAAGACCCCAAATAATTCACTTATATTTGGGATCTTTAGAGTGGTACCTTTAAACTCTAAAGGAAAATACTATTTTCTCTCATTTTTAGTATGAGGATTTTAAGTATTACAACCACCTATGTAACAACAATTAGAATGCTAAAAAGGTTAATTTATTTCTTTATTGAATCTCAACATTGGTGCAGGTATTCCTCATGTATTTCTGGATAGAAAAGCCTTGCTTGGTTTTGAAAGTTGACTTTTTTGAGCAAAAACTGTTGGGCCTTTTAATCTACCCCTCAGCTTACAAAGGGAGGCACAAAAATCAGGATATGCATCAATCACAGGTGCTGCCCATTTGTAAAACCAAGCAGGGCCAACTGGCTGGCTTTTGCAGAGACATGGTGCTGACTGTGGGCTGAAGCAAAAGGCTGGTTCTTGGCTGGAACTCTTGAGCCCATGCAGAAAGAACAGTTTTAGTAGAGCCTGGACTTCCCACGAGGAGCACAACATCCAGATGGTTACAGCTGCTCTCGCATTATTGCTGTTTACATTCTGTTCTCATGGCTAAGGTTGCTGTTAGGGCACTGAAGAGGAGGGTGTTTGTAGCAACATCCATACCCTTAACTTTAGCAGGCTTACTTCTAAAGGGATTAGAGTAGATTAAGTGAAATTTCTAAACTGTCTTCAGGGCTCTTGAGTACTGCAGATCTTTTTTTCTTTTGAAGTCACACAACTTGCTGTATTATAATGTGTATATTTATAGTTACTCCATTTGTGAGGGAAGCTGCCTCCTTCCCTTTCTCTAGCCGTACTGTCATTTTCCTATACCGGAGCTCTGGCACTGCTTCACTGACTTTATTTCTTTTTTAACGTTTTCATTGGATTCCTTCTTTACTGGCCATCAGCTAAAGTGTCAAGGATAAAACAGGAAGACCTAAGTCTCCTTTGACAGTGAAATATTTACACAAACATCTGATAACACCTTTGAACGTCTCATATTTTTCTCTAATACTTTCTAAGGTCATATACATATCTAGAAACGTGGTCCACGGAACCCTCAGGCTCATGGAAATCAAATCCATTAACAACCCTCCTGGGATGCTCTGCAGATTCTAATACTTCCCAAAGAGGCTTTGCAATCCTCAAACATTTTTTTAAATGACAGTGGGATTAATAGACTATTCAGATTACTGCACCCATTTGTCAGGAGTTAAGCTGCCCCTTGAGAAGGAGGAGAGCTGAGTTCTGGGGGGGAGAGTCAGAATATGTGTTTGACACAACAAAACAAAATAGCAGAATAGTCAAGGTTTTAATTGCTTATTGCAACAAGCAAATAAATCACTACTCTGGGGAAAGTTTTGGCTGCTCTTTGTTCTTTTTTGTCCACAGAACAGCACTAGTTGAGGGTTGGATAGATGAACAAAGACATGGAAGTTGCCTCACTAATACCAAAAGAAATCAGGGCAGGATGCTGGAGAACAAAGGTGAGTGAGAAACATGCCTTTTCCATCTCTCACCAAAGACATATCAACAAAAGTCCCTGACAAAAGGTATCTGCCACATATACCTGAGAGGGGTTACTAAATCGAGGCAACTGGGCTACAGAGGCAGCTGTGTGGGAGAGCATGGCTGACCAGGGCTTTGGCTTATGGACAACTACCTTCTGGAAGGACAAAGTATCAGTTGTACAGATTGGGTGTGGAGAGAGACATTTTCTCCCATGAGGTCTACTAAGTAAAAAACGTTTCTAACAATCTATAGTCAGGCAAGAAAAACTGTACTTAAGTTTTGAACCAGGAATCAGAATCACACTCTACTTTCCCCCTC
>PVIH01018606.1:0-37966 GCA_004025045.1 Sigmodon hispidus
AAAAAAAAATTCAGAGGGAAAGATGAACACAAAGAAAATATAGGTGTAGCAATCTTATTTGTATGTCTACCCTTGATAAGCCATGCTTATCATTCTTATCCTCTATATAGTTATTGTTAACTCTTCCACATTTTAAATTCTTTTTACTGTGTGTTTTTTTTTAATAAATACAAAATAAAGGAAAAAAAATAATAATAAAAAAAAAAGAAAAGAAAATTGAGTTTCAACTATGTCTCTTGAGGTAAATTGCTAATTGCTTAAGCTTCTGAATTCTTATTTATAAAGCACATCTGTTACAAGGCCAGAGAAATGATCAAATTGAATAATACATATAAAGTTTCTAGCTCACAGCAGTCGTCTATTATATGTATGATGTTACAGAATCTGTCATATTCTAAACTTACTGTGTGTACACATCTGAATTTCTGTTGTCATATCCTCCGTCTGTTTCAAGAGACAAATATGTTAACAGATAAGACAGGATGTGCCAAAATCAGTGCCATTCAAGCTTTTATAGCAGCAGAAGATATTTTCTGTTGAAATGTTATATAAATTCATATGAGATTCATGTGAAACAGAGAGATATAATTTTTGTCCTTGAAATGTAAGCGCCATTTATACCCTTCCAAATCATATCTGAAAAGTCATGTAGTCTGAGATCTATAATTTAAAGGTACTGAAACAATTTTGAATTTATTTACAACAGATGTCTATAATATGCCAGGTATGCTGCTGGTGCTTGAGATGATAATAAATTTTGGTGTAGTCCTTGATGTCAAAGACTTCGGAGCCAAAGATACAAGCTCTTCTAACTCTAAGAGTTGAAAACTCCAGATTGAAATAATGACACCAGTAGTGTAAAACAATATGTTTGACTAGGTAGAGTATATAACTATCTAAGAGCCATAGAGTTGTGTTGATTCATAGACCAATCTGGGAAGAATTTCTTTAATGAAGGCTTCAGCAATTTAAATCTTGGTTGCTGAGAATGGGAAGGAACTCTTGGCGGGCCTATAAAGGAGGAAGGAGGAAGACTTGGAGACTGGGTAGTAAACAACAAACATTGTTCAGTATATTGATTCTGCTAAGTGGGACAGACAGAACTAGTGAGTTGAAAATGAGTCAGTTATCAAACAATGTGAGAACTTAGTGGTAGGATGAGGTTCTGTAGCTTTTAAATGAGAAACATAATGCCATATGGAAACATTATTGTTCATCTAGAATGCATATCCATGTCAACTGTAATAGGCAAGCTACACACTTTAATGTCAAATTCCTAGGGTTTATAACACACTGTTGAGCCTATTCATCTACAGCAGCAGCTATGTCATGGGACCTAAAATAGTTAAGTTCTTGGTTTTACCAAATTCAGGATTTTTTTTTTTTAAAAAAGAAACTTTAGCAGGTGGTGGTGGTGCACACATTTAATTCCAGTACTTGAGAGGCAGACGCAAACAGATCTCTGTGAGTTTGAGGCAAGTCTGGTCTACAGAGGGAGTTCCAGGACAGACTCTAAAGCTATATAGGAAACTCTGTCTCAAAAAAAAAAATAAATAAATTAGAAAAATGGAATACTACAGTGTTTTCTGGAAGAAATTTCTTCTTATTAACCAAAAATTACACCTGTATCATAGGAAAGTATTATCGGTTAGCTTTATAATCACATTTTAATTAAACTTTTAAAATGTGATAGTGAATTTGGGGAAATTTTCAGTACAGTGTAATAGATGGTGTTTGATAACTAACTATCCAAGATACCAAAAAAAAAGGACATGGCTCAGAGAAAGTTGGTAAAGATAGAGATAATTTAATAATATTGTATCATGTGCTATAGAAAAAATATAAAGAGATTATAGAACCAGAAAGATGGATGTCATATTAGAGATCATGACACTGAATCTGTATCTGTGAGGATGACCTAGGAAGTAGGCAAATCATTCTTGTGTATTTGTTTTTTCTAGAGTGGTGATCACATATACCATAATCAAGACTGTGTGACTATGCATGAGCCAGTTGTTGGACTTCTGAACATTATATTCTATTTCTACTTCTATATTTAGTGATTTGTAGTAGAAGGTTTTCTGTCCAACCTAGCCCAAAGATCCAGACCCACAATCTCTTAGTCCCAAAGAATCACAGAGAAGCTCATATTCATTACAAGCTGTTTGGCACATGGCTCAGGCTTATTGCTAGCTAACTCTTTCAACTTAACTCAACCCATTTCTACTAATCTATGTTTATCCATAGGGCTCATGGCTTACCTATGCTTTTATATCTTGTTTTCTCAATGGCAGCTCAGAATGTCTCTCCAGACTCTGCCCTCCTTCTCAACTTTATGCTTGGATTTCCTACCTGCCTATGAACTGCTTCACCATAGGCCTAAACAGTTCCTTTATTATCCAGTTGTTGTAGGAATTATTCACTGGCAATTGATTACATAAAAGGATTAATATTTATTAAGGTGTTTATATGAAACACTCATTGATACAAGATTGGACCTTAGGGCAATTCCTTGGAGATCCCACTCTGCAAAGGTGGCAGTCCTCCCTCCTAGAACCCAAGGAACAAACAAGGCAGGCAGGCAGGATGCATGCAACCTGTCTTTAAAGGGTCTGGCCTTGCCCCACATAGGGACCCCATATAGGGGTCCTTAAGACCTAAAAGTCATGCCTAGCTCTTGCTCAAAAGTGTCTAACCTGCCATATCCAGTGGTAATTCACAGTGTACAGAAAGACATCTCACATCCGTGATTACTACAAAAGATTGTGAAAATTCAATGTGGAAAGACTTGATGTATTGATTGTTTTAAACTATCTTGGTTTCTTTATTAATGTTGACAACTACTGAACTTTTGTTACCAAAGTGGTCATATTTTGTTGTTTGTTAGCAGCTGATCTTAGCCATATAAAATGGGAAGTTTTATCCCCTATTAATGCACCATTTTTCTCTAAGATATTAAGCATCCGCTCCATCAAATCTCTTTGTCCTTAGGTTGTTTTTGGTTTTTATTCCAATTTTCAAGTCTGTCTGCACACATTGATGCCTTGAGCCATGTAGTTCATAGAGGGACACATGATTTATTCTGATAAGCCCTTTTATTAGCAACTGTGAAGAACTATCATTTATATAAGGAACAAAAATATTACTGGAGAGAACCTTCTGGTTATTTTCCTAATAAGGAAACCAATCTCTAAACAAAGGCTACCAATCCTGTTTCCTACACAAGACTGAAGATAATAGGATTGACGTGGGTCTGAGCTTTCTTTTATTTTATTTTTTTCAAGATGGTTTTCTATCCGAAAGAGTCAATTTTTGTTTAGAATTTGCTTCCATGTTTGAAGAATTATTAGTAGTCACTAACTGGAAGCCTTACACTTTGATCTTACTGGGTACTTTTTTTTTTCTAGCACAGAATCATTTTTCTTGTGGTTACTACAAGGCTCTTTGTTTTTTGAGCCTCATCTTCTATATTTTAAATGTACTCCCATTTGCCAAGATGAAACTTTAATAACTAAATTACACATCAGAAAAGAATAAATCATTGCTTTGACAAACAGTTAAATCAGCAAGTGTCTCACTGATGGGGGTGGGGGGTTAGGGATATTATCTTCATTGCCCCTTTAGATGTTTCAGTCAGGCCATAAATGTTTCTGTAATCATTTCATAATCATCAAATTTGTTTCTGTTAATTTTCTCATTTAACTTATGCTAATAATGTCCCAGAGTAATTTATGAAGAAACTCTAACATAGTTTTTATTATCCTACATTGACAAGGCAGGAACTCACACCCAGATCTGTCTGATTTCAAATTAAATGTTCTTTACTACCATGGCAAACCACCTATCTGATAATTCTGTGCTCTTGGAAGATAGACTTTTTAGTGGGTAGTTCTCACTGTAAACCATAACTGACTTCTTGTGAAAATACTTAATGACTCATTGATAAATTTTGTAGTAATCTTTGAAAGTAAACTGTAAGCAATATATACAGAGTTAATCAATGTTTATTCAGGAAGTATGGTTTTGTTAATAATAGCTACATTATTCCAGGCATTGAGATAAGTTTATAAAAACCTTACATCAGTTGCTAAACCTTGAGTAATTGTAGGCTGCTGGATATAACTGATTGGTAGAGCACTTGTATAGCAAAAGCAAGGATATAGATTTGAAGCCTAGCACTGGGGGAAAGAAAAACAACAACAACAACAAAACCTCAAGTATATGTGATCTTTTCCCCATAGTTTCCCAACTCTTAAAATCATTGAGAAATGAACATTTTTAGTGTTTGCAAGGCTATAGCACTGATGCTCGGCCTGAGCTGTTAAGAAGCTACACGTGGCATTTATTTGTACCTCTTAAAATATTTATGCATAAATTTTGTTGTAAAGGACTACTCTAAATTCATCTCAAGCTGTTACAGAATATATAGAAAATGCCTTGCATAATGATTTGGAGATTTGAACTTTGAATTCTGAACTATGTATGGTCCTAGAGTTTAGAAAAGGTATTGTGAGCCTGCAGAATAAGCAACTGTAGATACCCAGAGGAAGAAATGGTACACTTTCCCTCAAGGACTTAAAGATTCACAGCAGAGAGGCAGTAACAGTGGTGCTGAGTACCTAGGTGGAATTAAGGTCAAGGGTCAGGACAGATAACTCTTAAGAAACTGACTTCTAAGGCCACAAAGGAAATGTGACCCCTCTGCACCCTGTTATGGAAGTCTTCACATGCCCCTGGCCAGGTTTTCCTCTAACCAGATACTAAGGAGGTCTGAGAAGGTCTTAAGCAGAGTAGTGATCTTACCCCATTTCTGTTTTAAAAAACTTCTCTCTCCTTACAGTGTGCAATCATAATATTATAAGTATGGTTAGGTATGATGACTCAGACCAAGGCAGTAGTAATATGAAAGGCATAGGGGAGGAAGAGGTTTGTGATAAAGAAGTCTACAGGGACTAGAGAGATGGCTCAATGCTTAAAACTCTTAGCGCCCAGGTTAGCACCTGCAGGGGCGCGCGCACACACACACACACACACACACACACACACACACACACACACACACACACCTATGTCAAAATAAAACTAAAATTTTTCTATAAAAGAAAAAAAAAGTCTATCAAAGCAATTTCAGGTTTTCTAGTTTCTAGTTTTAGTGTATTTCTTTTTCATACTTTTATACCCTTACTGGATAATTAACATATTCATCAGCATATGTAGCACCCTGCCTTGCTGTATTATAATTGTGGATTAAATGATGCTTAGAAGGTGTGTAGATATTAGGGGAAATAAAAAAATTCACCCATATCATGTATTTAACAGTTCTTTTCACCCAACCTATTAGCTTTGTTAACCCTCAGGTCACCTTTCTGTACCACATAAAACACTAGATAAATATTTTGAAAGACCTAATATACAGCCCAGATTTTTATTTTTAATATGGAAATTACTTACCAGTACTCTGAGAAGCAAATATAAATATTCACTATACAAGTAGATACATAAGTAGGTTACTCAGTTGTATTGGCTGTAGAAGCAAGTGACCATTTTTGACTGTGAAAGTTTAATAGCTTGATTTGCTTTCTGATAATCACACAGTTGATCTCTCTCCAACATGTTCTGTCTTCCTAATCAAAGCTAAAGCCTCAATAACAATTAGAACTGACTTTTCTACAAGTTGAGGTTTTATCTTTAGTTGCACAAATTCCAATTGTATTAAAAGAGACTCAGAGCTAGATATTGGGGAAAGGCTGAAATATCAGAGAGGGAAACACCACAGTCAAATCTCACCCAGCTGTCTTACAGCTTCCTCAGCCTTGCTCCTGGTTGCTTCTCCCTCTGCTGTTTCTGCCTTAAATATCCTTCTGCCAGCAGTAAACCATCCACTAAGATATTTGGTAGTCAGCCTTGAACTCACAGAAACCCAGAAAGTTCTCTGTCTCTGGAGTTAGGGGATTAAAGGCATAGGTCACCACTCCCAGGCTTTCCCTGTGCTAGGATTTAAGGTGTGTGTCATTGAAACCCAGCTGTTTGACCTTTTACTCAAAGGTCAAGAACTTCCTGAGCTATGTGTGTCTAGTTTGTGACTGTGGGTTGATCTTTTGATATTCCAGGTTTTATTAAGTATGTAACATATCACCACAATCTTTAGACCCTTGGTGCTGAATTGTCCTGTACCTATCTGACTTCTGTGGAGGGAAAATGGGAACACCTGTCTGTTGAAAGGGTCTGAAATTAAGTATGTGACAATTTTATACTTGCTCTGTTTGTTCTAGGGCCTTCTATTTACTTAATGCTCAATAATTACTTGAGTCTGTAGAAGAACAGGCACATAACCAACAGTGGACACATATCTAACTACAAAAATATACCCTGACATTTTCAATTCTGTTCTGTTTAAATCTGTCCTCCCACAATGATTGTACCCCACAATCTAAAAACAGTACTCTGTTCTTTTTACGAGAAACACTAATTAGGTTGATAATTTGACTCCCAGTCCCAGAATTCACAAATGGTTACAGCTGTACATTGTACCCATCCTACAGTGAATGGTATTGGTAAGAGATACCATGAATTTGCTGTTTGTTGCATCTCATAGAACAAATACCCAGCAGAATGCTGTGAATGCATGTGAGAAGTTGATGAGTAATCTTGTGCATGAAAAAAAAAAAATGAACTGAGGAAAATTGATTACTTTCTGGGTTGGTTCAGGCCCCATTTTATCTTAAAACCCTAGTTAGAGTACATCAGTAATGATTCTGTCTCTGCAGCTCATTCCTAAATAAAATTAATTGGAAACTAGATAGCTTCCTAATAACCATGCTTGTTTTTGCATAATAGAAAGAGAAAAGGATTAAATTCTTTGTTCTAATTAATAGGAATGAAAATAGAATTGCAATCTTGTGGTATGGTGAAATGAGAGAAAATAAGGCTTGTAAGTAATTTTCATAGTTGTTTAGGAATAATTGTTTCATTATTGAGTTAATAGTTTTTACAAACAGCTTCCATTTCCATATCATATTTCTGCAGTCACTCTTTATTGAGATTGCTAAGGCAGAAGATGACAAGAAGTTGTTTTAAATCCATCACTTTTCTAAAAAATGAGTTTCCAAATAGTTAGGGGAGGGAATACCTCAGTAAAGAATGAAGTATAAGAGGAAAGTAAAGGGTCAGCTGGAAATCACTTGATTAATAAGACAACAAAATTCATTCACCAGCTTGTTTTAAAGGAGACTCTTATTATTCTGGAAAGAAATTAGACATCAGATCCCTCATAGGCCCCAGGCTTTGACATGTGTTTTATAATGACAGTTAATTAGATACTGTCTGCAGCAATCATAGGCTGTCATTTCTAATACATTTCTGGGAAGTTGAAGGACAGGAGAAGTCACCCCCCCTCCCCTTCTTCCCCCTTCCCGTAGCTAAAATCAGTTGCCAAAATTAACTGTGAATATATGAGGCACGAGTTCAACAATTATACAGCCGTTGTGTACATTTATGTCTTCTATTTAGTATGTGCCCTGCATCCCAGTCTATGCCAGGCATGCATTTTTGCAGACCAAGATGTAACTACAGCCTTGGAAATGTTTGGGAAAATCTCACACAGCAGTCTCTAACACCTGATCTTGAATTCAAACCACCAGGTTACTCTCTGTATTAGAATAGAGCTTTCAATGCATTAATTGAGGTTACTTTTTCCTATGTTTAGAACTTTAAATTGGAGTAGCCCCTGTGTTAGCTGCTACTCTAGGTTTTTCATGCCCTTTATCCCAAATATCATTATAAAAAAAACAATAAAGTATAATTTTAAGGAAACTAAGCCAAGAAATAAAAACCTTTCTTTGTGGCAGTTTAAAAATCTTAGATTGTCAAAATGTTAAGGTTTCATTAAAATTACCTAGTCCAAGTACTTTACAAAAACATGTGAGACCCAAAGAACCAAAGTAATTGGCTAAGGTTCTGCAGTGAACTGAATCACTATTTGTTAGTATGTTCCGGATCATCACTCTAGTTTACCCCCTGGGCGTGGCCCGACCCAGGCTTCTCCCCAGCTAACATGTTGGGGCCACGCCCCCTGCCCACAGAGCTCACAGGGCACGCCCCTGGGCGTGTCTACATGCTCACCTTTCCTTAAAGGGGAGGCAACATTTGTCAAGGATTCTCTTGTTCTCTTCTCTACTTCTCTCTCTCTCTCTCTCTCTCTCTCTCTCTCTCTCTCTCTCTCTCTCTCTCCCTCCCTCCCTCCCTCTCTCCCTCTCTCTCTCTCTCTTCCTCCCTTTCTCCCCCTCCCCTCCCTCCCTCTCTCTCTTTCCTTCTCTCTCTCTCTCTCTTGTTCTTTCCCCTTTTTCTTTCTCCTCCCTTCCCCACCCTTCCCTGGATATATAGATTCCCCAATAAAACTCTAAATGGCATCCTGGCAGCAAATGTTTCATCTTTCCACACACAAAATACTAACACTATTGTCTTGAGTTGTAGACTGGTATTCTTTCCCCTGAGAAGTACTGCCTCCTGATTTATTATTCTGGTGACTGAATCATTCACAGGGACTTTCTGAGCTTGAATTAGTCTGTAAAATGGACTTAAGAATAACACAGCACTTCCTAGAGTTACAGTGAGTGTAAGTGGAAAATGACTCAGTCTTCTCCAGGATTCCAAGCAAAGTTGGGCTATTCTTACTGCCTTTATCACTCCACGAGCTTTTCTGAGTGCATGCCTACAGCACAAGCAGAGCTACCATTCTTATTCTGACTGAAAACCATACTCTTTAGAGGTTGCCCACTGGCTTTCCAGTTCTTAGAGGCATGCCCCATTCAAGGTATGTGCAGAAATGCAATCTTTTTCAACATAAGGTGTCATAAGTGTTATCTCTGGAGCAGCAGCTTCCAAATATAGCAAGAAATTGCCCAGAGAGTGTTTTTATAGATTCCTATTCCCCACTCACTTCTGGCAGTGACTCGCTGCCAAAAAATTAAAATTAAAAAAGCCTGATACAGGATAACTGTTTGAGGATCTGTTAATCATTTTTGCTGGGCTTCCTTTTAAACCACTTGAATGAAGTTTGTTTTATTTTATGGTTGTACTCTATAGTGATTTGAAAAAAAAAATGACTCCTATGAGCTCATACATTTGAATGCTTGGTGCTTGTTGGAACTGTTTGGGAAGAATGTGGAGGTGTGGCCTTGTTTGAGGAGATGTGTCTTTGGTTGTGGGCTTTTAGGTCTCAAGCCCATGACATCCCACTTAGCTCTCTGCCATGGGTTTTTGAATATGGAAGCTCTAAGCTACAGCCTGCCTGCTCACCTACTGCCTCCTCTTCACCATGGACTCAGTCTCTGAAACTATAAGCTCCATTAAATTCTTTCTTCTATAGCTGTCTTATCACAACAATAGAGGTAACTTAAGATATAATCTCACACCTACCACCCTAATAGTCAGGCCATGTTAATATTGAGGCGTTTTCTCTTATGTCTGGTGTCTTTGTGATCAGAGGTACATACTTTCAAACATGTAGCTAGGCAAAAAATATAGTATCTGCAATCAAGTTATTAATCACAATACAAAATAGTTATTACAAAGCATGGTAAATCATGTGCTCAGCCACATTGCACAGTTACCCAGTGAACTGAGCAAACAGGGCTACGCTGGAAAAGATATTAGATTGTGGCCTATTAGCATCCTTGAAAATCCAGGCTGATGTTTTGAATAATTTCTTTGGCATGGCAGAGAGTACACATTGCTAAGACCCTGTGTTGCTATTATGATTTCCTTTATATGCTTTCTAGTTGAATGCAGCTTCATACCACTTGTGCGCTTAAAATATTTGTAAAGGCTTAAAAATATATCAGTATAAAGAGAATTATTTTTAAGGAAAAATTTTAGAACTGACCTGGAAGCCTTCCCACTGAGGGCTTGCTCTTGGGAAATTTCCATTGGTGCTATACAAGCTGCCTAGGGAGAGCAATATATAGTCCTACCTATCTATAAAGCCTATGAATGACAACAATGACTGGCCCAACAAGATAAATACAGTGATGTAATAGTGTCACTTTTATCTTAGGGGTAACCAATAGCTTTCAAACTGAACTTCAGGCTTGCTCAATAGGAGGAAATTTGTGTCTTGTATGGTAAACCCAGCCAACTACCCATGGCTGGAGAAGTCATAAAACCTACAGGAAAAACTTCTCATGCTTTTTTCCTAAACTAATGTAATTTTTAACTTGTTCTAAGTAGTTATCTTTCTACACAGACAGAAATTTAGCTGTAATACCTCTTTAAGAAGCCTCTTTTTACTAGATGAAAGCTACTAGAGACCCATAGTTGGTCCAAATACAGAGAATAAGGGACTGTGGGTTTCCTGGCCCCAGGTGATACATCAGCATTTCTGTTCATGCACCTAATGCTCAGGTACCATCATAGAAGGGAGACAGACAGATAGTAAGAAACAGAAGACCAAGATACCTATTGCTAGATAGTGTCTTCTAGATATGACAGGAACATTGTGCCCATGAAATCTTAACATCATTGCTGTAACAATGCCTGCATTTGGCCAAATTAGTTGACATGCCAATATAGATGAGAGAAATTTCACAAGGTCCCAATGCTTAGATGAAGAACTAAAGGCAATCAATGTCTCCTGAGAAAAGGAGAATCCAGTTTCTTCATGGCTGAGCTCCCTAACAAGTTATCCAACCCCAAACATGTATACATATATACGAGCAACACTAGTTAGATTCAATAGTGTTGTGTGAGTGTGTGTGACATTTAATGCTTAAAGATAAATGAAGTCATAAATTTGAAAGGGTGGAAATGTGCCACAGAAGAATTAGAATGGAAAAGAATTGGTGTCAATGATATAAAAACAATGCCCATTCACGAAATTCTCCCACAATTTAAAAAAATAAAAAAATGCTTTTTAAAAGAAGCTATTCAAAGATAAGAAGGTAAGTTAAAGTTAATTCAGACAGAATCCAAAACATGATAAGGTTTCAACAAGTATTAACTAAGTTATTTGAGGTTGTTGCTGTTCTTACATTGTCATGAGTAACTCATTGTTGGTGACCAATGACATACTGACCATGGATGTTAAGATAATAACTTGAGGGCATTTAACTTGTTTTGTTTTTTTATTTGTTTCTCTGTTTAGAAAAAAATATAAAATATGTACTTTGTTCAAGCTAAAATATTTTGCTTTATTTTTGCATATTATAGTATGTGATCCTTGACTTATAGACATCAGTGAGTTTTTATTTGCATTGGGCCTAGAGAGTTAGATGTTTGTAGGTAAATAGTTGAACTGTAAGAAGCTCATCCTGGAAGATCACTGAAGATTATGTAAAATTCACATTATCAGTTAGAGTCTTTGATTATTTTTTCACAAGAACTCTCATCTTCCACTCAGCTTTCCCCTTATTAGTTGAATAAATAAAGATAAAAACAGTGATTAGCCTGAAGAAAGTCTGTTGCCTCTAACAGTGACCCAGCTACAAGACAGTTGAATGGAACAATACCTTTATCCCTGGGCTCCAGATCTAAGGTTTTAAGTGGATTACCGTCTATAAAGCCATAGTTATGGCAATTTTTTAAAAGGCAAATATTTTGTATGATTTTCTTTGTCTTATTAGAAATAAGGAATCATATCCCTATAATACTGTTATAAAATGCCACATAGCAAGGTTCCTTGTGTCTGTACTCTTTAGTGTGCCTATGTGTCATGTTAGAAGAGTAGAAATCAACATGGATAAAATCAAAGTGTTAGGCTTTCAAATTTGTTATAACAGTTGATCATTTGTAGGTTCTAGCATGAAGAATGATTTCAAACCATGTGTCAGGTCATTCGGTACAGCAATCAGTTTGACAGTCCCCATAGGGCAAATGCAAACACAGTGATTTTAATTTAGGTACACAATATAGTATCATCCTTACATTCTTGTCTTGAAGCTAATTATCCTTAATAAAGTTAGACAGAATGTTAAATTAATTTTATTTGCCAAACATGGAGTAGGTGCACCCAGCAGAATATTTAATTTAACTACACTGCTGTTATCTGAATCATATCCTTCCTATAACTTTTCTGTAGGCTTTGTACAATAGCATCAATAGCATAGTTTGTGGGCTGGTTATCTTCTGTTGTTGTTGTTGACTTGACATGAGTCATTTGGAAAGAAGAACCTCAATAGATAAGATATCTACATCAGTTTGTCTTGTAGACAAGTCTGTAGGGTATTTTTCTTGATCAACAGTTGATGTGGGAAAGGCTAGCCACTGTGGTTAGTGTTGGTTTCCAGAGTAGGAAGAGACACACACACTCATGCTACCAAGGCCACAGGAGGGTTTATTTAAGAGAGTTCCCAGGCAGGTACAGAAGCAGAGAACCAGGACAGGAGGAGAGAGAGACCATAGCATGTCACATTTTTTTTAAGAGAAGGAGTGTGCATAGGTTTATGCAGCCACGCCCAGGAGCGTGTCTCCATAGGAGGTGCATCCCACCAGAGACTCGTTGGCTCAACCTCATGGAGTGCCAGGGATACTTACAGTTAGTACCACCTTTAGACTAGTGAACTAAGGTGTGTGTGTATGTGTGTATTTAGAATATATTTTTAAAAGCCTGTGACCTATGGAAACCACAGGGAATGAGCCAATATCACATCTGCTTTAGTTCTTATCCCATAAGACAGATCCTTAACTCCCCAAGTTTCTTTTGGTCATGGTTATTTATCACGGTAGTAAAGCAGAATAATATGGTATATTAGCCACTGTAACAAAATAGCTAAGGCAGAGATAAGTTTGTTTGGGTTTTCCATTTTAGAGGTTCCATTCCAAGTCCCAGCTGGCCCATATGTGCTTTGGGCCTCAAGCATGGTGGGGATACACACTGGAGCAAGTGGCTTCCTTTATAAGGCAGGGAACAAAGAGATAAAGGAAAGGACTGGATTCCAGAATCTTCTTTGAGTTCATGACTCCAGGGACCACCTCCCAGTCTGGCCCTACATTTTTTACTTTATTTATTTATTTATTTGCTTTGGTGTTTGCCTGGAACTGGAACTAAGACAGTTGTTAGCTGCCATGTGGGTGCTGGGAATCGAACCCGGGTCCTCTGAAGGGCAGACGGTGCTCTTAACTGCTGAGCCATCTCTCCAGCCCCCTGGCCCTACATTTTAAAGCCCCATCACTCTGAACACACAGACAAGAGATTATCATCCAAACCAAACCACATGGATAAAGCATCAATATGACAATGCATATATATGAAATCTTTCTTTCCCTTTCATGTCATCTGCAAGATATCTTTGATTCCACAGACTTTTTTTTTCTGTCATTCTTTGTGAATCCTCCTTTTGTGCATATAAGGCAAGATGAGTATGGTGCAATAATGCCTCTAAGTATTATCTACTGACCATTTTGAATGTTCTGGTGTCTACAAAACAACTGAAGTTTATGTTCTTGAAACTCAGACAAGTATTTCTAGGAGAGTTAGACTTGGTGCTAAAGGAAAATAAAAGTCATCAGTTCTGAGTTCTGTCTGCCTTGTTTTGGCTCCTAGTCTCAGTGGACCTAATATCTTTGGACATTCTTGGGTATTTCATAGAGGAAACTGCTCAGATTATGAAAATAGACACAACAAGGAGCATTTCTATTCCTAATGGACTTAAAAGGCAAAGGAAGAAAGGAATTCACGTTACAGTATTTACTTTAAGAATGGGTGAGCCACTTGAGGATATTGAGGGTTTTTTTTGGTTTCTTTTTTCTACTGTCTCTTTACTGGTGGGCAGAGTCTGTTTTCTAATCAGCCCTTTGGCAAGAAGAAAACAAGTGGTAATTTCTCTGTATTGCTGTTCAAGTAAACAGCGGGGCAATATGTGCATCAAGGACTCCCTCTTCTCCTTTTCTCACTCCTGACTTCAGTGACACGATTTGTACATTTGTTTCAGTTCTATATTCATTCATTATTCAGTCTTCTTTCAGGAACTAATTGAACATCTTGTCTCTTGTTTCAGACATTTGGCACATGTTGCCCCAAGCCCAATTGCTTTATGTGGGAAAAGGGACCATCAAAGAAGACTAATTGACCCTTTTGTGAATGAAGGACTTCAAAATGTGAATGATGAATCAGGGTCCATTATGAATGTAGACATGATTCATTTATTTCTCTCACTAGTTTTTAATATATGAAAAATCCAATTCATATTTAATCTGTGTCCTCTTAAATCATCAACATATTATTTTTAAAGAGTAATCAAATGTTCAAGAGCTAACATTTGGCTTGGAGCAGTCCTATTCATATGCCAAATAATTTGGATGAAGTTCAGAAAACTATTGATTTGACTGTTCAATGGTGTCCTTTAAAAACTCCAGTTTTCTGTGTTTCTTGATTACAGGCTGGATGCCATGATCTTGTCCTTAGCTTTACTCATGTCCTGCTTTGTATCTAACAATACTTAACTATAAACAAAAACTCTCCTGTAAGAAAAGGTTCCTGTAGCTTTCTGAAAATTAACTTCCATAGAAACAAAAACAAACAAACAAAAAAAACAAAAAGAAGAGCTTACATCTTTTCTAAATACAAGACTACTTCTAAGAGCAAGAACATGATTTAATTAAACTTACGTTTTCAGGTATTATTTTAGAAGTATCTTTTCTTGTAGTTGAATATTTAATTAAATGGAATTATATGTTCTACATGGTGAGTTTTATCATGATCTTCAATAAATCTTGTTCCCTATCAAGAAAGATTTTTTTTTTCACCTTGGTATTTATCAAAGTATCTATTGAAATTAAATCCCATATAAATGTCATTCTTTCTGCTAGTTCTCAGCTTGGGGTGTATGTATATAATAGAATCACTTGAATTTTATTTCACTAGATATATTTGCAGAAGACATTTTCAAGAAACTTTATTGATGATTTCTCTATTTAAATCCAATGGAGAACGACTATGTGTAGTAAAATATTTGCTGTTGAAGGTCCTGTGAGAAATTGTTTCTCAAGTGCTGAGAAGTTATTTTGCACTCTCAGGATTTTTCTTGTCAATAATGAGGTTAGGCAGTATTAAGATTGTTGTCTGAAGCCAGGGCTGGTATCATATACCTTTAATACCAGCACTGGGGTGCGAGAGGCAAGCTGATTTTAAGTTTGAGGCAAGCCTGGAACTAAGTAGTGTGTTCCAGGCCAGCCAGGGCTACCTCCTGTCTGGGAAAAAAAAATCACTAGTGGAATCAGGGTTTCTTTATTTGGAATTGTAGTCAGAAACCAGTGACCAGCATACATAAGTTATGATAGCAAGGACTGGGACTGTAGGTTCAGATAGTGGCCAGTCATCTGTTAGCTGTGGGAGCTCCTGCAGGCTTTACGACTTCTTACTCCTTCCCTAATATATGGCTTGATAGCAGTAAAGCCACTGTTTTGTAGGGATTAAGCTTATTAATACTTATGATATTGCTGGAAAAGCTCTGGCATGTGTATAATAAAATGTATCGTACATGTGTGTATCTGATATACATGTGACTATTTTCATGGACCATATCACATATCATACCCAGCCCAAATAGTATTCTGTTCCTTCTAAATTACACCATCCCTATAGTTCAATGATATTTTCCCCCTAGGTCTCTAATACTTTTTACCCTCTATCATATATTAATAATTAAAAGTCACTGTAAAAGTTTGACAAACTGTACTTCATTGTTGAGCATAGCACACATGTTCCTCCAAATATTTATATTTTAGCCTGGACTGTAATATAATTAATACAAAAGAAAATACTAAAAATGAGAGTTTTGGCCCCAGTTTCTATCCATGCCACTTTTATCTTGGTTATTGTCTTAGAGGTAAATTAATGAAGAAACTTGAAAGGAAACCAAGATCCTCTTGAACTCATTATGTTAAATGGGACTTGGCAAGAAATGTCAACTCATGGTACACATCACCTCTTTCCAGATTGCAACCAAAGTTCGCATACTGTAGTCACTCATTGTCTTTCCTGTTGTTCATTCAGGTTATTGGTACATAACCAAGGTTTCAGGCTATTTTCCCCCATTGTGGTGTCACAAAGCAGAAACAATACTCAAGAGTAACTGCTTCATTTAATCCCTGATCAGTCTGTAACATGGCTCCTGCTAGGTTAGGATCCTGCTCTCTTTAATTTAATTCCAATAAAATGCTAGCAGGGTTTCATTCTCCTTTGAGTTAGCCTCATATGAGTGCATCAAAGATTCTTAAGTTGTTACAATGTTAATTGAGATTTTGTGGTTTAGGCTTTATCCTTTAAGAGGTATAATGGGACTCAGCCTCCTCTGTATCAAGTGTGCACCCATCAAACATCCTATGACCTCTCTGCTGCTGAGAAGATCTGATGTACTAGAGGGGTGATGAAGAAGCATTATAGTCTATTGATTTGTCTCTGAGTATAATTCACCCATCTCTGAGTACTTGATGCAAAAACAACCGTTAGATGTTATGTTTTACTATGGAATTTTTTGAAAAGGTAATTTTGTTTAGGTAGGCCACGGGTTTGCTTTCAGACAATAAATGTTAGACCTACTTGGCCTCTTCATTGTGTAAGCAAAAAGCTTAAATACTGTGTATTTCATGCCCTTCTCCATAAAAATGAGTTCTTTTCTTTTTAATGACTTTCTCAATGCTACTACTTCTTGAATTGCAGTTGTAGGTTAAAAAAACATGGATTTATAGCACTATAAAATATAAAGTGCAGGAAAACGAGACAGAGACAGAAGGAAGAGTTCAATACCTAGGAAGTCCAGCTCCTTGAAACTTCCCAGATGAGCTCAGCCTTTGGATCTTTTGGGAACATCTGAATGCTGACTCGTGGATGATCAGGTCAGAGAACTTGCTGGGGGGAAGCTAGTGTGTACAAGGGGCAATTGAAGGAGGACAGGGCAGCAGTAGAACAGTGCTGAACAGCCGCCTGTATTCTCATCTCTAAAGATCAGGAATGTCCCAGTACCTTAGCAGTTATACTCAATATGCTCTCTAAAATCAAACTTCCTTCATATTTGAAACAAGTGTTTCTTCCTTTGATTTCTGAGAATCTTTTTTAAGTTCTACTTTGATCATATAATTTGACAGTTTTATCACATCAATTAGATTTTGTTTTGCTTTCTTAAATCTAGAAAGGGAAACAGCAATATGATAAGCCCCAGCTATGTGCTAGAGGGAGAGCTTGTTATTAAACAAGCTGTACATATTTTAGCTGACTTCATATTAATAGAGACAACCTCTTTACTGAAGCTTAAAAACACTCACAGATTCACCAGAAGTCTATCAAAATAAATTTTTGTGCAAAAAAAAAAAAAAACAACCTTGGATATTTTCTCCTTTTGTTTCATGGCATTCTGCTGTTGTAAGAAATCCCAGATTGGGTGAAAGTGCCTCAGTTTCTGTATGCTTGCAATATGCAGTCCCTGGCAAGGAGTATCTAAGAAAATCATGGCCTGTCAGAAGAACTGAATTTTTAAAAGATTTTGGATTTTACAGAAATTGAACTGTTAAAAAGAATTTAAATTGGTAAATCCTGTGAGACTTTTAAGCTTTTAGTATGTTTAATCTGAAATCTTGAGGATGAACCAAGAAAGAGGAGGAAGGGAGAGGCTATGTTGTAAAAGGTCTTGTGTGTCAAGTGGACAAGGCATGCCAGTAAGCAGTATGCTTCCATGGAATCTTCATCAGCTCCTTTCTCCAGGTTTCTGCCCCATTGAGTTTCTGTCCTAACTTTCTTTGATGATGTAGTAAGATGTGGAAATATAAACCCCCTTTCCTCCCCAGGTTGCTTTTGGTTGTGGTGTTTCACCATAGGATTAGTGCCTACTATGACAGTCACCTTGACTGGCATATGTCTAGAGAGGGAGAGAGGGAAGGAGGGAGGGAGACAGAACACAGAGAAGCCAAGACAGACAAATAGAGACAGACAGGCACAGACCTTGTCTCAAAACAAGGCTAAGGAAGACACCCAAGAATGGCCTTTTGACTGCCACACAGAGATCATGGCACATGCATTCAGGATACATATGTTGTAGAATATTATCTTACTAGACAAAGATGTATTACATTTGTTTATGCTGCAGAATATTACTTTAACTGTGTAAAGATGTGTTACATTTGTTTATGCTACATTTGTTCAATTATGTAAAGATTTGTTGCATCTGTTTCACTTTGCCTGCCTATGGCACCTGATTGGTCTAATGAAGACTGGAATAGACAATCGCTAGGCAGGAGAGGGAAAGGCAAGGCTTTAGGCAGAGAGAATAAATAGGAGAAATCTGAGCTGGAAGAGAAGAACAAGGAGGAGAGGACAAGGCAGACACCTGAGACCAGAAGCCTGGAAGCCACCAGCCAACCAAACTTAGAGACAGCCAGAAAGTAAGAAAGGAAAAAAAAAGAAAAAGAAAAAAAAAGCCCTAAGGCAAAAGGTAGATAAAGAGAAACCAGTTAATTTAAGTTAAAAGAACTAGCCAGAAACATTTCTAAGCTAGGCTGAGAATTCAAAACTAATAATAAATCCGTCATGATTTTGGATCTGGTTGGTTACCTAAAAGAAAAAGTGTGGTTCAGGCATATGAATATGAAATCCTCATCCGTACATATACACACAAAATATGTTAGCAGGAGGAGGAACAGGAGACTTGACATGAAGGTGGAGTTCAAAGTCGAGGGTGAAGACTGTTGGAGGTGGCAACACCCCTGAGCTCCTCCCAGTGGTCTGGTTAGGGTGCTGTCGTGCTAATGTAAGATCACACCAGATCTCTTGGTGTTTCTAGATTCCCCCATAAGTTCAAACTGCCTTTTTTGAGATACCATAATCTACAAATAATTAGTTATCATGATATTAATGAACTTAAGAACAATACAGCAGGAGTTGGTACACCTGAGCTAAGGGTCTGTCTTTGGCACATACAACCTCTATTTTCTTGAGGATATGACTTCTTCTTGCTAGGTTTTTTTTCTTTGTCTGCAGAATGCAAGAAATGGAATAGAAATGAGCATAGTGATACTTTTCCTTTCAAAACTTCATGGCTTCATTCAGTATCTAGGCTAAATCTTGATGGTACTAGCCCTCCTAACTCATATACTCAAATATTTCAGGGACCTTAATACATCTGCCTTCTTTACCTCTGAGTTTCCATAAGGCTCATCCTCGATTCATAATGGTCATTGGACTGGAAAGCTGGGAACCTCTGAGCTGAAATTCCCACCTGAGTTCTTGGCTTGCTCACAAACTTTATGCCTTGGGCATATTGTCTGACTTCTCTTTCGTTCCACCAGCTGCAAAACACAAATGACAGCGCTTCCTTCCAGACAAGCTGTGTGACGAATGACAGTGTGGGAGACTTGTTGTGTCAGCAGCGACCTGTTCTGATTTTAATTATGACCTTGTGCTTTCTGTTTTTCTATCAAAGCTATGCTTTTGTGATACTCCCTTTGGAGAGTTTTTCTACCTGTCTGTTTTAGGGATAAAGACAGCAAGTTAGCTCAGTATCAGAAGGCTGCCACGTATCATGACTGAGTTGTATTTTCTGACACCAGTGACTTTTAAGGTCCTGTTGAAACTATCTTAACGTCCAGAGCTCAGAGGAATTCACCAATCCTGACTGCTAGTTATTTGTCAAAATACTACATTAGGAAATAATGTTTCTGTATATCTAGGTTTCCTAAAATAAATGTAACCTCTAAGGGTTTGCAAGCATTCTAGGATTCATACTAGTTAGATGCTTAGGCCTCTGGGCTTACAAGTAAGCAAATATTCTTCCTTGGTTTTATAAAACTGTTGGATTATTTCAGATCACCCACATGCACCCATTCTTGTGCCCCTAAGGGCATTAACATTAAGAAAAGTGATGCAAAATTCAATTAGAAGTTATCTGTTGCTCCCTGCATGTTGATTTCACTCTGCAAGGAGCCTTTTCTACAACAATCTGCCTGAACAGATGAGACTCAACTCAGGTAGGGAGAAAGCTATCAGAGGAGAAGGTTCAGATGAGGGCAGAAAAAAAATGATCTCAACATGGGAGCCCTTTTCACAGCATCAGCCTTAGCAGAAGTGGAGCCTAGGGCAAGTCACATTATAATAGAGCTGAAATATTTTAAATGAATGCCAAGGGTGACTGCTACCTCAGTTCCTAGGACTAGAGTAAACAACTGTAATTGAACATTCAGAGAGAGGCGAGTGTTATCAAAAGCTGATGGTATTGTATGGAATATATAGAGACAAAATGAGGTGCTAGAGACCTATTTCCTGGATTAAAGGGCATAGCACTAATGGATTCTACCCTGGTCCCCAGCCTGAGGCACAGGAAAGAATCATGCCAGAATAGAAAAACTCAAATTATCAAGACACAGACCAAGGTTTGAATTCAAGCTATGTTTCTCAGTTCCCTAGTGGTTTTCAACAAATTACTGTACCTCACCTTTAAAATGAGAAAATGTGGCTGGGCCTTTTGATACATGCCTGTAATCCCAACACTCAGCAGACTAGAACATGAGGAATACAAGTTTAAGGGAGTCCTGGACTACACACAAACACACACGTGCACACATACATAGAAAACTGATGTATAAAGTATCATGGGGTTTCGTTGAAGACGAAATGGAACATTTATTTATTCTTATGTTACTTAATATCATAGCATTCAGTAAATAATTTTTACCTATTGATTTATTTTATCTGTATGTTTTACTTCCATGTGTGTCTGTGTGCCACATATGTACAGTGCCCGTGGAGGCCAGAAGAGGGCGCTTGATCCTTGAGGACTGGAATTACAGACACTAGTGAGCCATCATGTGGGTGCTAGGAATCATGAAACCTTGTTTATTTGTCATATTATTCGGTTTGTTTCCTTTGAACAACTTTTGAATGTGGTAAATTCTTCAGACCTCCATTCTTATGTTTCTCCATAATGGAAGGGTAGTCAATTCTCTAAACCAGTCACCTCAATGACGCCACCCCATCTCAGTAAGTGATTCTGAAAGACCTTTTTTGAAATACCTTTTACCTTGCATGTGAACTTTTGCATATCCTAAAAACTTTACCCTTTTAGCTGCTTCCTGATAGTTGGAAATTTCAGAATATCTATGTCTTCATTGTCTCTAAGTCTTATTGCTGCATAGGCTACCAAAGCCTACTATGATTGGACATATCAATAGACTAGGATTTGACTGTAATTCATTTCTGGAAGAGCATTATATTTATGAACACACATAGAACATGACACTTATTTGAAGCACTACTGTATGTGGCATCATTATCATAAAGCATGGCACTATACTATTTTTTATTCCTATAGGAGGTAACTGCTCTTATGAACAATGAGCTTTCATGAGTCCTAGTGACAGAGGGCCAAAATGTTCATTTCATCATCATGCCAAATTGTTCATCAGTCTTTATGTCCCTGTATTCTTGATACATTGAGGTAACATAATAAAGTAGACATCTGGTGAACTGTGAAGAGTTCAGTGTAAAGGATGATTGTTTATAGGTTGTTTTAAAAACTATAAAAGATTTGAAAAGAAGTAAGGTTCAGGCTTTGGAAACTCACAACACTGGTATAGTATGAAATTTTTTGTTTGACTGGTGGCTTTAGATTTATAGATTTGTAGTCTTAGACTGACTAGTCTTAAGTAATTATATAAAGGCTTCTATTAATTTTATGCTATTTGACTTATGACTTAGGCATATTGATAGGTTTTGTATTTTAATTTTGTTTATTTTTATTAATTTTTTTTGTTATGTGGTTTGTGGTTTATTTGTGTTACTTTATATGTTGATTTCGGGGTGGCTGGATGAGTTTTTTTTTAAATTTATGTTTTGATTTTTTTTCGTTTCTTTTTAAGATGTTTGCTATAGGCTAAGACAGTTTTTTTAAATTAAAGGATGATATTTAAAATATATACAAAGGCATCCTATATCATGCTGGATTTGTTATTTATTCTCTTGTTATTAATGTGCCAGAAGTACATGTGCTCAAAAATCAGTAAATTGGGGCTGAGATGCTTTCAGCTTTTGATAGATTATTTTATGTAGTTTAATTCCTCAGATATTTGGTTGGTGGCATAAGAGAAATTTTCATTAAGTACACAAAATATCTGTTTATCATATGTTATTTGGTTTTCTTTTCTTTTCTTACTGAGTAGGAAGTAATGTTTATTTCATTATTAGTGAGGACATTCATTAGTACAACCTCTGTAAAGAAAATTTATCAAAAGATAAATTTGTGTATATTTAACTGACAATATTTAAAGTATTTACAAACACATTTGTGTATAAGGAAGATAGAAAGCTATACAAAGCACTATTTTTACAGCCACACTTATATAAGGGGAGAAATAAGCCTGCAAACAACTTTATTCTTTTTTTCTTCTTTATTTTGTATTTAACAAAAAAACAGTAAAATGAATTTAAAATGAGGAAAAGTTAACAATAACTATAAAGAGGATAAGAATCATAAGCATGGCTTATCAAGGGTGGTAATGTAAATAAGATTGTTACACATGTATTTACTTTGTGTTCAGCTTTCCCTCTGAATTTTTTTTTCCATCCCTGTATATCCTCACTCAAGGTCCCTTCCCCCTCCCACGACATCTGGTCATCTTTCCTCTCTGCAACTCCCCATCCCCTCCCTGGACAGGGAGCAGACAGTCCCATGGTCCCACCGACCCAATAATGCCTGGATCAGTCTCCACTCCTGGCCAAATCCAGCCTTGTCCCCAATCTCTGAATGTGATAAATTCTTCATCTCTCCATTTTCTGTTCCTGTGTAAGAGAAGCCAGTCATTTAAAAGCATTTTATCCTTTTTCTATGATAATATTATTGATAATTACATATTAACAATTTCAATCAATAAAACATGTAATTATGCCAGTTTTTTTCTTAAAGCCCTTTCTCACTTGATTAACTCACTAGGCAAAGGTCAAGTGGAAGTATTGGTAATAGTGCATGGCAGGTATTGAACTCTAGTAGCTAAGACTTTAAGGGACTTACTAAAGGGACAGAAAAATGCACCTTTGCTATCTTAATTTGATCACTCTAATTGAGAAAATACACCATAATAATTACTTAGTGTGTATACTGACCTGACAATTCATTTGCTTTCTAATTTGGACCCTTAGTCTTTGCCTTTCTGAGTTTTATCTCCACTTAATGAGGTGACATATGAAGAGTTCCAGTCATCATATTCATGTGATGGGAAAGAGGCTCTTACCTAGTTCTTTTCCTTCCTTCCTTCCTCCTCCTCCTCCTCCTCCTCCTCCTCCTCCTCCTCCTCCTGTGCAGTGCATTCTTCCTGTTTGAGGCAGTGCCTGTGGGCTCCACCAGGGAGCTGGCAAGAGTCTAGTTACAATGATGCTTTCAGATTTGTTCTGAGTCTGTAATTAAATGACATCACTGAGTCTTAAATGCATCTGCTGTGAAAGTCAGAAGACTAAATTATCCCATTAAAGAGAGAAGAGTGGCACTTGGTGTTAAAAGATCCCAGGTTTAGTATGCAGCAGAGTTGCTTCAGGAAAACTGTTACAAGCTAGTTGAGCATGGAGCATAGTGGGAAGACTGGGAGGCTGGAAGGCCATGTGGTTCAGAACAAGCTGTTCAAGAATCACAGCTGCACCCAGGCTAACTTTTTAAAAAAGGAATCTGTTAAAAAATGTCTTTGTCTTTTCCAAATGCATTTAACTGCTTGGCTGCTGGTTTTTACATTCTCAGCTATGCTATTCCAGGCACTCAAACAATCTCTGCAGCATATGACCTCACAGTGGTATACTGCAGTTTTACAGTTTAGGTGAGATCAGGCAGTTAGTCTCCATCAGCTGACTAAGTTCATTTAGTCACAGGCCATGATATCAAGCACCCTTTGCATCTCTTTGATTCCTATTTCAGAGCAAATGGAGATCTTGAAACAAAGGTCTTTATTTCTTTCTATGTGTGTTTGCCTCATCACGTTCTTTTATAGTTATCTCTCATGCCTTTTGAGGAATGGAGTGTGGCTGGACCAAGTAGGGCCATGGTTTACTTATACACAGATGCCTGCATGTTCCCTCTGAAGCCCTTGTTCATGTTCTCTAAACTACCTGTCTGCTCGTATCCTTAGCATTTGAAATACCTTTTCTTCCTGTTGACAAACTGAATTTAAAAGAAGAGGTAGATAGGGGAAGGAGGAGGTAGGAAGCTGTGCCAAACTTCCAGTGTGCCTTTAGAAAAACCTAAAAGTCTTAGTTTATATCCCAACTTGCTTCTGATGTGCCAGATATATCAGTAAAGGTTTGTTTTCACTGCACACAAAGGAAATGGTGGGCTGGTGGATAGCCAAGAAGAAAACTTGTTCCTAGTACGTATGAGGCCCTAGGTTCGGTCCTCAGGACAGAGAAAAGGAAAATACAGAAGAAGAAAATAAGAAAAGAAAGGAAATATTAAAAGGGGAAAATGTTGTGGAAAGGTTTTAAAAGGATACTGTAATATCTCACAGACTCTAACCCTTTAGAAGAACAACCCACAACAGCTCCCAGGGATAAGAATAATCTGTGGTTTTAACAGCCCTAGTTATCATCAACTCCTACATTACAACTCCTAAGTTACAAAGACCTCACTTTAGCCAGCTATCTTATGATAGTGTACAGATCAGTGGAGCTACAGTAAATCCATACATCAAAATAAGTGCCTTCAAAGGAAGTATTCTTCTAAGGGTCATGGGTCCTTCTGTAAGAAAGGGACTAAGGATGTCACCTCAAAAGCACATGTGTTGTTGGAACTAGAATTGGGTAAGGTCACATCAAGAATTTAGTAAAATATGTACTCAGTTCAAGTCATCTCTAGCTCCACTTGAACTAGAAATGTAACAAGTCTCATAGCATCTTGGGAACCTGAGGAGTATGTAACACTGGTTCCAAAAAGCCAGAAACCACTTGTAAGGTCTGGACTCTACCAGGTTGCATTTTGCTGGCCTTCATTCAGTATATATTTGCCACTTCTTGGTAAACAAAAAGCTACACAGCATCCAGCAGTGATGATGTTAAATCCCTGCCTATTGGAATGGATCATTTAAGTGTCTCATTAAATTCTGTGTGTTTGTGTGTGTGTGTGTGTGTGTGTGTGTGTGTGTGTGTGTGGTGTGTGTATGTAGCAACAGTAAAGAAATAGAGGCCATGAATTTGACAGAGCCAGGGATAGATTATGGGAAAGGTTGGATGAAGGAAAGGGAAGAGGGTAGATAATGTAATTATATTTTAATTTCTAAAGGAAAAATATTTCTCCTACATGTTCATGCAGTCAGAATAGAAAATCTAAAAGACAGGAAATCAATGCACTTTTTTTTTGTCCCATCAGAAGGTAATACTTGACTAACATGTATTCAGTATCTATTCTGCTTAGAATACTGAGATAAAATTTAGAAAACCAAAGATGTTGAACTACTCTTTGCATTTCTATACTTAAGTTGATAACATAAGCAGACACTGGAGGTATTATTATACAATTATACTTCATAATTTTATGTAAATTCCTGATAATAATAGTGTAAATGCAAGATGCCTTAGGCATTAAATATTAAGGCTTTGTGAATATCAACATTAATGATAAGTAACCTTTGAGCATTTGGGATCAGGTACTATACTGAGCACATTTTAGGAGTTAAGTCATGAATCCCTCACTATATAGGTGGTATAAATTTTTAGGCAAAGGCATCAAACTGTTGTCTTGGTCTCTTAGACTATTAAAGCAAACTACCATGTGTATGGAGTGGCTTATACTAAATTTCTGTAGATATGGAGTTTGAAGTCTGAGATGAAGAGTGTCAATCAGGTTCTGCTGAATGCTAATCCTGGCACAAAGATTGCTGCTTTGGCGTATCTTCCTATGAGAACCCTGAGAAAAAGAAAAATCATCCTCCTGGGATCTGTTCTTATAAAGACACTTATCTCATCTTTATGACCTCATTCAAATCTAATTAGTTCCAAATTATGTACCTCCTAATGCTATCAGAATAGGAGGTGAGTCAGGCATGGCTACTTTGTACTGGAAAGTCTAACTGGGAGATTTAAAACAATTCTGGTTTCTTGTTAACCTAGATAGCTTCATCAAGTTAGCAAACTATGCCAGCTATTGTGATTGTCTTTGTTATATCATCACAACAACTGCATGGTAATTGCAGGTCTGCTAGTTAGTCTAAGTCTATTCACTTTAGAAATGTGTTATTTTTGTGTCAGTGGTATTGTTAAAAATGGTGATAAACTCTTGTAAGTTGGGGTTTTTAACCATCAAATATACCAAGATTTCACTTCTAACTCTCCAGAGATCTTGATGTCGTCAACATATTGATCATCATGTTTAAGTGTTCAAGGACTTGCTACTTTGAATGATAAGCTCTACTTCCATTGAACCACATAATTAACTGAAACATATATTACCATGTAACAAACCTGACGCCATTAGTGTTGGGCAGCTCCTGAGGGAGTCAGAATCTTCATCAGCCCTGTAAATGATTACCATATGGACTAATACAGCCTGATACTCCCAACAGAATAAAAGTGGGCTCACTTTGAGGTGCAAAGTGAGCCAGAGGGTGCTGAGTGAACTGCACTTCTGACATCTGAAGGAAAAACAGGCTTTTAGGAATGAAAGAACATGCAGTAGATTATAGACAGGAAAAGAATTTGATTAATCGATTTTCACTGAAGATGTCTGAGAGATGTCTTCACCTGAGATTCCCTAATAATCCTGAGCTGCTAGTGAGCATCTCTGTTCGTCCCATGGGGGCAGTTATGTGTTGCTAAGCACTGAGAAGGGTGGAGCAAATGATGTAAAAGCATGATTCAGTTTTGTGGCACTGTGAATGTGATTCCTGTAATACCTTAAAGTGTTCTAAGTTGATGGAACTTAGACAGTTAGTAAAAACTGAGGGCTGTTTGCCCATCACAGTTCCCATGTTACTCCTGTGTTGTATGATTTGTGTGCTATGGATGACTACATGAATTAGGTTGGAACTAAGTCATTGTGCCTGTTCTTTCTGTAATTCATCTTTCATTCCCAAAGCTAGGCCATCTTTCTCTGTGAGGTTTACAACAAGTTGGTAACTAAAGGGAGAATGTCATGACAAAATTGTTCTTCAGCTCCATGAAAAAAACCACCTTCCATGTTATGATTTGCAGGTAGTGTTTTCAGCTGCAGGCTGCCAGGGACACTGGGGAACTTGCTTGTCAAATAAACAGAAAGCATTTGTTCTCGGGCATGTGGTCTCAATAGCTTTCACAAGCATTAAACTCACTTAGAAAATAATTAGTAATCAAAAAAGGCATTTAAACTCATCTCTCTGAAGCACAGAGGGAGATGTACATTACATCAATTGAACTATCAGTTTAAATAACTACTTTAGTTGTAGACGTAATTAGATTTTAGTGAAAGAAGACATATCTGTAGATTGGAGAATGTGAAATGTTTTAATCATTGAAGTATCATTTTTATTGGAGCTTGGAATTAGGAAATGTGTTGACCTATGGATCTTCTCAGACCTGTGCCTTGCATCACTGTAGATCTGGTAAACTCCAACTGCTGCTCACAGTCAGCAGCTGGCCACCTTGAGTGCCTAATCCTAGAGATCTGCCAGGTCAGTGGGAAATCAAAATACATTTAAAATAAATACTAAGAGCTGAATTTATATTTTAGCTGGAGTTCTATCCGTTCAGAGTATAGCATTTACTGTATGGTCTCTAGTAGATGCTATATCAGTTAGGTTTACATCTGTGTCCATAAGATCTCATGAGTGCAGTGTCACATGAGATTGGAACTTTAATATTTGTTAATTGGTTTGTTGGATAAATGAGGACAGGGTAAAATAATTAGAATTTCTTTTGGCAGCTATATAAATTAATGAAACAAAATCTCTGAGAGTGAAATAGTTAATTAAATGATTGATTTGGGACAACTATTTTGAACAGTTGCAAACTATTCCAGGTAAGTGCCTTGTTTCATGAAGTCAGTGGGACAATACTAAAACCAACATTTGAATCTAAGCATCTGGGTCCATAGTCTTCTCACCAAAAGTATATTTTCCAGAATGCTTCTAGGTCTTGAGACATCTTGAGATAGCCCTGTCAGGGCTGCAGGGCTTTTATATCTGCTTTCTATGCTCATCATATAAAACAATCTATACTGTTTTATCACTTAGTGTCCCAGAAGGGGCATTTCACATTGTCCATGGTCGCTGATTGATTACTTATTTACAACTAAGACTTTTTACTTTTTAGAAAATATGGAAAATGAAAATGCTGCTGTAGAAGAAAATTGTTCACAAAGAGCTGAAATCTAAATTACATGCCATGATGAAGCTATAAGTGGAGCGATTGTAAAATATGCATCTTTATCCCCAAATGAAAATGGAACTGTAAAAACTGAGATGATTTCAATGTTCTGGAAAAATGTATATAAAAGTAGTGCACATTTAGAGTGTTTCAAAAGGAAATATAGTAGCAAAGAGCCGTCTGTTAGTCCACTGTAGGTTTTTAGAAATCTGGAAGCTCTATGTAGAGAAGCAGATAGTGAGTCGTCTTCCCTGGGTGCCCTTCTTGCCTTCAGACCATCCCTGGGACTGTTCTTTACTGCAGTTACACTACATGAAAACACTCAGTGAAAGCAGGCCTTAACATCTTGAAAGAGAAGCCTTTGTAGCTTTGAAGCCCTTCCTGATGTCTTTACTCCCGTGACTTAGGGAGAGGAACAGAGGCGTAGAGTGCTGGTACTCCTTACAGAGTAGGTACTCAGTGTAACTTCTACACTGTGGGTCTCAACAGCACTGACAGGGGCACATGCATTTGGAAAGCTCCTACCCTGCCTGTGTACTGAGAAGCTGGGGAGAAGGCCTGCAGAACTAGGAAGTAAAACCATCCACTCCTCATGTATCTAGCATATTATTGTGCTACATTTTGTTTTTAATTTCAACATTTGAATTCTTTGGATTTTTCATGAGTTTTATAATGTTTTTGACCCCAGATGAAAAAATTTATCTTTAAAGAAGTCTTATGGTATATATTGACGAGACTTGAGTAATTAGTGTGGTCTTTGTATCCTTGTTGTCCACATTTAGTCACAATGTGAGCATCTTGTTTCCAGTCTAAATGGTAAAATACTTTGTTGTGGTCTGGTCACCAGGCCCCCAAAAGATCACCAGAGACACAAACTCTCCAAAATGCAAAAGCAAGGTTTATTGAAAAGTTACGAGTCTTGCAACAAGGACCTTGCTGTGACACACAGGCATGACAGTGGCCAGAGGAGGTGCCTCCTCTTTGGGAGCTGGGTTTTAAGGGCAAAAATCACAAGGTTATACATCAATTAGGGTCTTTTAGTTTGGATACAATTCTGATTAGCTTGTCATTTGGGAGGATTTTTAGACTTCCTCTGTTATCTTAGCCGGCTGTTTGCCAAGCCCTTTCTTTGACTACCTCCTGGGTTGGGTCTTTCTGGACTATCTCTGGGTCCATGGATAATTAACTGTTATCAGCCCCTAAACTACCTTTTCTGTCTGAACTTTGTTCCTATGCAGACTTCAGGCTTGTCTAGAGGCTGAGAACTTTTGCTCAAAAAATGGAGGTGCTTTTCTAGTTCTTCAAATTGAGCGCTCTTCTGCCCACACAGCTCCATGGTCAGGAGCAACCCTTCCTGGTCTCCCCTGAGCGGGGAACAGAGACTGCTGCTTTGGCACAGTAACACATTTTGTGAAATCTCAAAATAAAATCACTCTTTTCTTTTTGATTTTGAGCTTACTAAACCATTTCATTCTTCAACTAGTACCTGAAAGGTAGTTTCTTCAATTCAGTTTTTTTTTTTTTTTTTAGGCTGCAATTCTTCCAGCCCTGATGATTTACCTCCTTTGTATCAGTTCCTTGGAAACTATGCAGGCTGCTGCTAATAGCCCAGGTGTATCTCAGCCTAGGACTCTCACTTCCTTTCTCCTTAGTAGCTGCACCCTTTGCTCCCAGAGTGGACACCTCCCAATCTAATTGCTGTTTTTCAGTATTTCACTATTCATTGTGTGTGCTTTCTTAAATGTCAGGCTGAAAAGACCATATTCAAAGAACTCCATATTTTAAAATTAGGTACTTCACAAACAAGTTCATATATAACCATTGTTGAAGAAACTGTTATCTTTAAGGAATAAAGACACTTAGAAAGGAAGAACAATGGTTAATGGGGTTGCTTTTCCCTCTAACCAAAGCCATGAAAATGTAATCGTCATTAAAGGGCTATAATGTCGTCTGCTTTAGTGTTCAACACACTAATGGCTCCTGCTTTTAGTGCTGCTTTAGTATGTTGACCCCTGTTCCCTGCTGCTGGGAGTTTATTAGTCATTCTGGCCTTTGGGAATGCATATTCATAATAAGATAGCAATGGGGATTCAGCTTCTCTCTACAGCCCCAGGGGAATTACTCTGAGCAACTGAAAAATCTGAAGAAGATAAAAAAAAGTTTGAATTGCACCAGCATCCCATATTAAACCATGGAATGTTAGGCTACATTCAAAGTAACTTGTCAGTAAACTGAGGCCTGGGGCAGCAGTTTGAAGTAGTGTACTCATCTTGGAACCTATACCTTCTGATTGCCACATCATATTCCGTGATATTATACGTTCTCCATTTTAATTTGTTTGCTTCATTCTAGAAGTTATATCATGGGAAGATAAGAAATGCCAAGTATTTAGCAAAATGAGACCTTGATGACAGAGCTAAGAAAAGAGTGTGGAGGAGTAGAACCATGGTTTTGATAAAAGTAATTTTCCCAAATATATATATTCCCAAATCATATATATTCCCCTCTTTCAACTCTTACCGTCATCATAAACAACTTTCTAAAAACACTCTTAAGTTTATTAATGGGATTTGTGGAACATCTGCTTTGTGCTGATGGTTCCAGTAGATAGAGTGACATATGGAAGACATATATTGCTTCTCTTTCTAATTGTAAGTATAACATGATAAGTTTATTAAAAATTATACTGATTATATTTTAATATACTGTAGACATCTAGTCATGTAGCTTTAAGAGTTTTCATTTAAATTCCATTTCAATTTTCTCCATAGGCAGCTTATTTTAGTAAATGTTGTACTCTTTTCATTTCATAATGAGATTAGGTCTATAGAGAGAATTGTTTTACTTTCCCAAAGTGACATCACTTGAATCTCTAGCTGATTTTGTGGGGGGTTTTCTAGAATGCATACCAATCACACCTGATGAAGGAAACCCTGGAGTGAACCATGACCAGAGAGCCACTACCCAAGGTTACTGCAGGAGGTTCTCAGTACACTGAAAGATAAACTATATGGCTTTGCCTATTGGAGGCATGGTGCTGACCCAACATTGGGTTAACAAGATTATACTTAGTGATCCATGTCTTTGGTTTTATTTGGAAGTCACCTGACTTTATCCATGGACTCTTTCCCTAGTTATGTGCTTAGGAAGCTAATTATTCAGTCAGAGGCTAATGAAAGACCCTGCCATCTGTCTGCTGATTTAATAGAGTGTCAGCATATTCCAAATAGAACATAATTGGATTGACAGACACAAAGACAGTTATTAAACTGTTATTATCTTATGGGGGGAGCAGGCAAAGAAGCATACCCTGTAACAAAACTAATCTGATGTTGTCTGTTATTCCTGGAATACATCGCCCTTCACACAGAATACATGGACTTGAAACCCTTGATTGGCTTAGGAATGTTTGGAATTCCTCTTTTCAGAATTCATTTCTGTATTCTTATTACAAATCATTATAATGCAGTCTAATAAAACACAGTTTGCATAACGATGGAGCCCATTTATAAAGCTGTCACCCCAGCCACTCTATTAATAGAGCCATTTTAAAGATTTATTGTGAGCATATGTTACTTTTTGCAGAGGGACAGATTGAGAGCTGCAGGATTTGAACATGCTAGAATGTGCTATTGCTGATAACTCAAGGGGGAAAATTGAAACTATTCTGTGCAAGAAATGTCTTTCTTCCTTTTCAGGTATAAGTGAGACAATCGTAATAGTACATTAAGGAAGGGTAACAAGGTCAATGGGAATGCTACTTAATTATGTATTTTCTGGCCCATATTCTGCTTTTATTTCCAGGATATCACTGAAGATATGAAATCATATGGGTCACAAAAATGCCTTTGAAAACATAGCTGTTTATGAACTTTCTCATTCAAACATCTGTGGCTAGATCTGATGACAGCCAAATAGGAGAGACATGGTGTCTGTGAATTCAGTAACAAACTCAGGGAATATTGTACTCTTCCCTGTTGCATCCTTGAGTTTCTTGCCTTCAGAAGAGAACTAGAAAGGAATCCAATAAGCACAAACACACACACACACACACACACACACACACACACACACACAGACACACAGATTCTAAAGAACTCCTGTGTATGCTGGGCATCTTCCTAAGTTCTAGATATGATGCTGGAACTTGTCCAAAGAGTTGTCATCTTGGTGTTTACATTCCACTGAGGCAAAATAGATAGCAAACAAATTGATGTATGTGGTATCAGGTTGTGATACCCATGAAGAAAAAGAAGGCCACCAAAAGAGTCAGTTAATTGGGGAGGTGTTTTTTTATGGCAGCTCTTCTCTAAGCTTCTTAGGAAGCTGTTTGCTGTGAGCTAGTGAGTCTTGTGACTGTCTGGATCGGGCACTCTGCAGACCCAAGGACCTTGCATTGCCAGGTAACAGTCCCCTAGTGTTCTTTGTTTGGAAGTAAAGGATACTGACAGTAAGCATGAAAAGCTGTTGTAAGCTACAAACAATCTATCAACAGAGCACTCCAGGCCTCTACCATTGTAACCTGAGTCACTGCTTGTTCTTAAAGAAATTTCTTTCTTAGGAGATGAAGTATTTATAATGGTTCTCAACTTGTGGGTCCTGAACTCCACAGGGGTCACATATCAGATATCCAACATATCAGATATTTATATTATTATTTATAACAGTAGCAGAGGTATAGTTTTGAAATAGTAACAAAACAATATGGTTGGGGTGACCAAAATATGAGGAACTTATTAATTATTAATAAATTAAAATATGGTAGCATTAGGAAGGCTGAGAATCACTAACCTACAGACATCACTTTTGTGTTACAAATAGTCTATTATTAACTGAATTAGAAAATTTACAAATGAACAAAATTAATTTGTACAAGTATTTTATTAATGAATACTGTGATTAGGATATGTATTGCATGAATATAAGACAATGTCACCACACATACATCACTGACAACCTTACAATAATCCCTTCAAGGCACATATTATTTTCACATTTGTAGATTAGGAGCCTGGTCATGGAAGTTCTATCATTAATTAGTTAACTGTCAGCAGATCTGAAGCCCGGCCTGTCTAACCCTAAACCCTGTGCTGTCTTTTGTATACTGCATTGTTGCAAAAAAAAAAAAAAAAAAAAAATCTTACTTCTGGCTTCTTAATATGAGGAGCAGATTCTGTTAGGAACCATGGGAAAATTTTTTAAAATGTTAATTCCTGTATACAGAGAAATGAAAATACACAGGAAAGCGGTGATTGCATGAGAAATAGCAGAGGATATGAAAGATGATGTGTAAACACATAATTTTATTTCTTGGCCTGTAAAGGGGAGGCGGAGATTAATGTAGACCGCAGACAGTAAGCCTGAAGCTGAACATCTGAAAGACGACAGGTAGAAGCATCACCATAGGTTAGGACCTACCTGCTACTCTTGTACATGAGGTGAGCATCAGATGTTGTTATATCCCATAAAAATTGTTTGGCAAATTATAGATGACTTCCCTCCACCTTTCCTCTCCTTTGGTTAAGCCTCAGATGAACTGCTCACCTTGTGAAAGTAGCATTATGTTGTATAAAATAAAGGGCTTCTTTAAAACACTAGGTCACATTGTCATGCTCCAAGCAGCTACATAGTGATGTAATGAAAGACAACCAGGAACTGATTCTGACCTGGGACCTGGGTTTGTGTCTCCTGTCCTGCTTCTTCTGGTACATGCTCTCACTGAGTGAACCACAGGCTGAATGTGTCACGGTGTTTTCATTGTCCCTGCTCAGTCCGTATATCATTAGTTTCATGTGACTTAAATATGGATATTCTGAAGTATCACTGGAATGAGGTGTATACTGAATGAGTAGAATTATTAACATAAAGTCCAGGATGAAAAAATGCATATTTTCATGAAATAACAGCATAGCAACATCCTACTGAAGTGTGGGGCAATAGTGGGGCCAGATCATAGGTGGAATCTCTTAAAACCATAGATGGGAGCAGTGGGGGAGATCTTCAAAGACAGGTGCAGCAGAAATAGAAGCCACTGCACAGTGACATTGATAGAGATCATTTTATAGAAAGGAGCTACACACAGGTCTAGAGACAGAAATTACGTGGAGGCAACTGTGTTGTCTTTTCACTAACAGATCAAAATAACAAGCGCATGGTGAATCAGCTGACGGTAGCTTTTACACTGTACCTTTTCAGCCACCCGGCCAATTTTATTTGTTTCCTCTAGATTTATACTTATTATTAAATACATTCCTGTCAAATGAAAATTCTGGTGTAGCACTGTAAATTGTTAGTAGCGTTTATTTAGGTGACTAAAATGAAAGAAACTCAAAAAATTTTTTAAAAATTTGAAATATTAGTATTATCTTTATTATGTAGGTATCATTCTTTTTTTTTTTCCCTCTAAAATCACATTTAAATTAGACTTGTATACTGTTAGGATATTTGAAAACAAATACTGTATAACATCCCTCAGTGTTCTGATTTTGCACTATTCTGTTTCCTGATGCGTTTTTATGACAACAGCCTCTAGAGAATTAATTGGCCAAAAGAAAATAACCTTTTTCTTCTCAATACCAAGACTTAGAATAGTCATTATATAGTTTGTGGCGGTTTTCATTTTGTTTTGTCTTGTTTGGTTTTTGCTTGTTGGTTTGTTTTTTAATGATGCTTTTAATGAAAGATTTTGCAGTCCCAAGAATCTAGGTGTCCCTGCTTTGCCTCAGTGGTAGCTTTTGTTGCCCTTACAGATGGTAGGGAGTTACAGCACCATGTTTCTGTACTGACTTCTAAATAATTTTAGGTATGATAGCCAAAAGGAAGTTCATTCGTGGAAGCATTTTATAAAAATGCCCTAGTAATTGCTTGCAAAGTTTAGTTTGCCCAAGTAACTGAATATGACACCTCATTATAACTCTTTCCCAGTGTTAGGACATTGCAGGCATCTTCTATTCCCTAATAACAGTAGTACAAAGTGTCAGCCATGCATAACTTCTCAAATCTAAGAGCAACATATGAAAAATTTAAGATCATTTTCTGCTTTTGTTTTTTGCAGCATTTTAATACCCCTAAATTATCACGGGGAAAAGACCGGCTCAGAGATACAGTTGAAGTTGATTAAGCTTATCTTATTCCAACTGAGTGAAAGGATTGTTGCGTGGCAACTAGCCAAGAATCACAGCCTGCATGACATATAGTAGACACTTTAGCATGGCGAGGGCAAATGAAGGAGGCATGATATGGTGGGTATGGTGGCTAAGGTGATTTGAGGGCATGAAGGTAGGTCTCCTTCCACTCATCACTGTTTTCTTAACAAAGCTGTTTATTCCTGAGATACCAAGGCCGAGTGAAGACCTCCTATGGGGCATGGAGACGTGGGGGATGTGATTCTCGTCTCACTAGTTATGAATGAGATGTTATTCACCTCCACAATTACTGTTCCATTGTTGGTTGGGCACATTATATTTGCTCTTTATGAATAATCAATAAGCCCATTTCAGTTCTACACTGCTGCAAACCCAGCTAATAGGCAAAAATTTGTTTCAGCAGCAATATTATTTATAATTTCTGAATGCTTTTAGAACATAGAGATTCAGAAATATGAATTAGAGCTTGCACAAATGAATTTAGATCTCAGATCTAAGATGGGTACAGAGATAGAAGTATAAAATAAAAACCACCACCCAACAACAAATAAATGAGTATTTTCTTCACATATTTGTATCCAAACCTAACCCTAAGTAGCTCTTTTACACTGTGGCCATTTTCAGTGCTGGCCTAACTTTTCGTTTTATTCAGGAGGCTTTCAGTGAGCATATGCTGATGCACAGTGCTTGGCCAGGTGGAAGACATACTAATGAATCAAACCTACATCCTTCCCTCAAAGAACCTTATGTCCAGAAGGGTCATGACTTATATACATGAATTAGCTGTTCAGACCACTGAGCCCTGTCCTGTGTGATTCATAGTTCTTTTCTATGTGGGTCAGTGGGGTGGGTATATTTTTCCTTCATTACAACCCACAGTAAGAATATTTTAGACTCAGAACCCAGCACACTGCCATATATATCTAAAGTAAAAGTGTATGATTTTTAAAATTGTGCATAACTAGCATATATGGCAGTTTGTACTCTATAGTTACAGTATACTACAGTATTTCCTGTCCATTACAGTATACTACAGTATTTCCTGTCCATTACATATCCATTACATATACTACAGTGCTTCCTATCCATTATAGTATACTACAGTACTTCCTGTCCATTACAGTATACTATAGTATTTCCTATCCATTACATATACTACAGTATTTCCTGTCCATTACAGTATGCTACAGTACTTCCTGCCCATTACAGAATACTACAGTACTTCCTGTCCATTACAGTATACTACAGTACTTCCTGTCCATTACAATATACTACAGTACTTCCTGTCCATTACAGTATACTACAGTATTTCTGTCCATTACAGTATACTACAGTACTTCCTGTCCATTACAGTATACTACAGTACTTCCTGTCCATTACAGTATACTACAGTATTTCCTGTCCATTACAGTATACTACAGTGATTTCTGTCCATTAAAGTATACTACAGTATTTCCTATCCATTACAGTATACTACAGTGTTTCCTGTCCATTATAGAATACTACAGTACTTCCGGCCCATTACAGTATATTACAATATTTCCTGTCCTTTACATATACTACAGTATTTCTGTCCATTACGTATACTACAGTATTTCCTGTCCATTACAGTATACTACAGTACTTCCTGTCCATTACAGTGTACTACAGTTTTTCTGTCCATTACACTATACTACAATACTTCCTGTCCATTACAGTATACTGCAGTATGTCTGTCCATTACATATACTACAGTACTTCCTGTCCATTACAGTATACTACAGTATTTCTGTCCATTACAGTATACTACAGTACTTCCTGTCCATTACAGTATACTACAGTACTTCCTGTCCATTACAGTATACTACAGTATTTCTGTCCATTACAGTATACTACAGTATTTCTGTCCATTACAGTATACTACAGTATTTCTGTCCATTACAGTATACTACAGTACTTCCTGTCCATTACAGTATACTACAGTTTTTCTGTCCATTACACTATACTACAATACTTCCTGTCCATTACAGTATACTGCAGTATGTCTGTCCATTACATATACTACAGTACTTCCTGTCCATTTCATATACTACCGTATTTCTGTCCATTACAGTATACTACAGTACTTCCTGTCCATTACAGTATACTACAGTACTTCCTGTCCATTACAGTATACTACAGTATTTCTGTCCATTACAGTATACTACAGTATTTCTGTCCATTACAGTATACTACAGTACTTCCTGTCCATTACAGTATACTATAGTATTTCTGTCTATTACAGTATACTACAGTATTTCTGTCCATTAACAGTATACTACAGTATTTCTGTCCATTACAGTATACTACAGTATTTCTGTCCATTACAGTATACTACAGTATTTCTGTCCATTACAGTATACTACAGTATTTCTGTCCATTACAGTATACTACAGTACTTCCTGTCCATTACAGTATACTACAGTATTTCTGTCCATTACAGTATACTACAGTATTTCTGTCCATTACAGTATACTACAGTATTTCTGTCCATTACAGTATACTACAGTATTTC